>JANHFL010005104.1:76867-90892 GCA_032468155.1 Oxyrhabdium leporinum
CCTTCTTTTTTCCCGACTAACCTTTTGCCTGCATTCGGCAGGCAGTCAGCATCGCCGTCTCTACAGCATCGGTTATGCAACTGGGTGGGCGTGGCCAACTCGACATCACTCACAGCAAGGTGCCACTGTCCCACCTTGCCGTGAGTGACGTTGAGTTGGCCATGCCCACTCAGTCCCATGACCCCCACCAAGCCATGCCCATAGAACCGATGGTGAAAAAAATTAGATTTCACCACTGCTTGGGTCATAACAATATCTATGTGCTTGCTTTTTTGGACTTACTTGCTCATTCTCATGGACCTTTTCCTGGTTGTGCTATTTTCACTGGATATAGCTTTTCAAAATGTGTTGTATGCTCCATTCTCCCCTTCTCTCTCATATTTATTTACACACTATATTTAGCATGTACTCTACAGCAACAGAGAAGTGCATTATGTTCTCTATTCCTGGTATTTCAGAACCTGATTTGAATGTTGATTTCTTTTTTTAAAAAAAGGAGGGGGCTCTGCACCTGTCAAAAATGATTTGGAAGGAATACATCAGAACATGTGGGAGTGTACACACAACAGTTTCCCACAAGGGCATTGGGAAGGTTAAAGAAACCCCTTAAGATGACAATTGCAACTGTGCAGCTGAAATCCTTTCCCCCTTTTCATGTGCATTGTATGCACAACACATGCACAAAAGAGGCAGGGCTGTGATCAAACAGTCATGGACATAACCATGATTCTTGACCTCCTCCAAAGTCATCAAAATATGTATATTTCTGGAAAATATAAGTATCCTAAAATAATATTTGAACTTTTAAAAATTAATATAGGGAAATTGACTACTCCATTGTTGGTCATCCTTTTGTTATGGGACATTGTTTAAGTAGTTCCAGTGTCAACACAAAAGATAAACACTTCAGGCAGAATTCCAACACAAAGGGAGCCTACTGAAACCAGTGTGCTTAAAGTCTTTTTTGATACTTTATTCTGAGTTCAGTTTTTGTGTTCTCACTGGCTTTTTGTTTTAATGGCCATTCTGCCATCTAATATCCTTTGCAATCTTTTAATAAAGTGATTTTAATCATTTTCAAAAATAGATAAGGGAAAAAAAAGAAAAGAAAAAGAACTAACGCAAAGTAAATATCAGTCAGGGGATAAGGAATTCACCATAAAAAGCAGATGACACTGAGTTATTCTTAACAAAAATACAAAGGAGTTTAAAGATCTTTTTAAATTACTGAGCTGAATGCCATTTTTTTTCATTATTTCATTATTTAAAGATATGTCATCTGGTGGGGCGGGGGAGGAAAAAAAATAAAATGTATGAAACATTATTAAATAAATATTTAGTTTCTAAGTTTTCCTTCATTGTGCTCTGACAGAAATACAATATTAATTTCATCCTGTGATCTTTTGGTTTCTTAAGATGCACCAAGCCACTTTCATGGCAAGTTTCATTTAAGAGCAACATTGGGCTGTTTCTCAAGATTCTCTCTCTTATTTGCATTCTTTCACTCTTTAGCACATTGGATCAAATATGGGTTTAATGGACTAAGAACTTAACACCCTTAAATGTGAGTAGAAGCCAGTATGTATTTGCTGAAATACACGAAATGAGAAAGTGTTGCACTGTGTTTTGAAAGAAAATGAAACTGTCTCCAGAGGATTCGTGACATTTAGTCCAGAAAGAGGAGGGGATTAATTTTCGTACCATATTTGTACAGGTGCTTCCTGAATGCTTTTTTTTTTTTAAAGTGGTTGGCAAATACTGTAAGCATTAGAACTGTTAGCAGATTTGCATAGCTTCTAGTAAAGAAAGCCTCTCAAACAGTGGGAGTTTTCCTCCAGCAGATGGGAGTTAATAACAGGCTTAGCTTTGCAGATCCTCTCATTTGTAAATTGCAAAGAAAGACAGTCCTAAATTTTATCAAAACTGTTTTGAGCAAAAGTGCAAGGTCATTATCCCATAGCTTTCTGGTTTATAGAACTGGGTTTTGCATTCTCGTCATAATAGCCCCATGCTTCTTCACTCCATCCCACACTCCCAATGTACTACCCTGTTTGAAACAATGTTTTATAACTACTTAGTTGTTGCAGCATTTACTCTCTGGAACTATTGCAGATGATGGAATTCCAAAATCTCTGGTTTCTGTGTTCCCAGCCAGTGTGTGGAGTTTTACTACAGAGGCTTCTTTGATGCTGAACAAGATGTTCTCAGAAAGTTGCATGGGGATTTGCTTGAAAAAAAAATGGTTCAAACAGAACAGTGCTGCAGATTGAATGCGGCATATTTTAAGGGTCAGGAAACTCCTTCAAGCACTTTTTTTTTCCCCTTCAAAGAGAAAGAGATTTTTTTTTCTTGTTGATTATCCTCTGGCACACACTGAAGATAAGGAATTAGGTAACTCCGGAACTCTTAGAAAGAATTCACATTTGCCTCTTTACTGCCCTCTAGTGTTTTTGATGCCATTTGGGGAGTGGGGGAGGGGAAAGCCATCATTTTGACAAATAACCACTATTGTTTTGGCAGGATGAGGCTCGGGGAGTGAAAATCTAACTCAGTCACATGCTTGTTTATTTATACGAGCATTTCACATACTCAGGATGCTTTACAACATAATGCAATGTTTAACAGCAAAGAGTAATAAGAATACCTATATTTAAAACTTAATAAAAAGCTGCTAGATCTGATTGTTTATCCATATCAATGTGGCCAATTCTAACTGGTGGCAGCTCTCCAAGGATGTGGACCAATGTTGAAGACATGTGGACTTTCTGGCTGAAGAATTCTGGGAGTTGATGTTCACATAGGCAAAAATTGCCAAGTTTATAAAACACTGAGTTAGACATTTCCCCATCACTTCTGCTTGATTCTTTTAAAACTGAAGATATTGTGACTCGAATAGGGACGTGAATATTTTCTGCTACTACAAGTAAGAAACTTTTCCCCTCGGTTAATTTGGGCATCAGATGAAATGGTGGCAGTAGGTTCCTGATGTTGTAGTATCATACAAATGGGCAGGGCTGCATTTTTTAATCACACAAAAATAGCCCTGCTGGATCAGATCAAGACTCATCTTAACCCCAACCATTTACTTATCCCAATGGCCAGTTCAATGTATCTGGAATGCTAAGCAGTGGGAGATGGAGAAATTGGATGTAGGCAGTTCAATCCTGTGACACCTAAGACTCCCCCACTCCCTCCAAATACAATCCAGAGCTAGATACAGCCCATAAACCTTGGTTTTACTTATAACTATTCAGGCCATTGCATGCTGAACCAGATTAAGTTTCTGGATGACTTTCAAGGACAATCCCATGTAGAACACATTGCCATAGTTCAGGTGTAAGCTGGTAAGGGCTGAGTGACTATGAACAAAGCATTCTGATACATAGGTTGTAAACCAGCTCTATCTAAAGGAGCACTATACCTTTAAGAGTTGCAAATGGACAATCTCTGTACTGAGATTTTGAATCTGTCCAGTCACTCCATTGGTGGGATTCCATTTTACTCTATTAAATATGAGCCAGCAGTGTGCTGCAGCTGCCAAAAAAGCCAACACAGTCCGAAGCTGCATTAACAGAGGTTATAGAATCAAGATCACATGAAGTGTCAATACCACTTTATAATGCCTTGGTTAGACCACACTTAGAATATTGCATCTAGTTTTGGTTGCCACAATGTGAAAAAGACATTGAGACTCTAGAAAGTGTACAGAGAAATATCATTAGTGGGCTGGAGGTTAAAACAAGAACGTTGCTGGAATTGGGTATGTCTAGTTTAATGAAAAGAAGGATTAGGGGTGACATGACAACACTCATGCAATATCTAAGGGGCTGCCACAAAGAACAGGTTAACCTACTCTCCAAAGAACCTGAAGGCAGGACAAGAAGCAATGAATGGAAACTAATCAGGGAGAGAAACAACCTAGAACTAAGGAGACATTTCCTGACATTGGAACGGCTTGCCTTCAGAAGTTGTGGGTGTTCAAAGACTGGAAGTTTTTAAGAAGAGATTGGACAACCATTTGTCTGAAATGGTATGGTTTCCTACCTGAGCAGGGGGTTGGACTAGAAGACCTCCAAGGTCCCTTCTAACTCTGTTACTCTGTTATTATTCTGTTATTGTGTCCATCTAGCCAACTCCAGGTACCAGGTCAAGATCTCTACTGAATTTCTGGTCTGGTCCCATATGGAATTAGCCCATGGGTTGTGATCTTCATATTCATGACATGTGCATGCTGTGCCAGAAGATGAGCTTTTCCAGTGCTTTCGTGTAGATGTTTAAGAATCTCCAATCACTCAAGTATGAAAAATTAAGCAATATCACCAATAGATGGAAGGCAAAAAAGGGTAAATCTTGAGTAGTTTTTATCAGGAGAAGATAAGTCTGATAAATACTCTTCTGAAAGCATGGGGATATTAACTCCAAATGAAGGTTCTGGATGAGTAACTCTTTCTATTCATGTCAATGCATGATACAGCCTTGGATATCTCTCCCTTTGTGTATACACATACCTTTTCCAAGGGAAAAAGAATGGAAGAGAACTGTGGCCCCAGATAAAAACTTCGGTGCCTTAAGGATGAGCACAGGACCAAAAATACACAACCCTGCAAAGCAGGGAAAAGAGGATTATGAGTCAGGAAGAGGGAAAGAGTATCCCTGTTTTCAAAGCATGAGATCAAGCTAGGAGTAGAAAAGAAATATTCCATATCTTGTTACAAAAACAACAACAAAAAACAACCAGGTAGGAAATGTGAAAACTTGGAGCTCATTTACTATTTTCAATCTACATAAAAAGTATCTTCCTTTCTAAAGAACATTGGTGGGTGTTGCAATCAATCTGTACAATGCTAAAAACTCCAGATGATAAATGACAGAACAAAGGGATAAAATCTGCAGGAATTATGTCAAATAATAGAATGATACTAATTGTGGTAATTTGCACTGTTTTAAAAGAGAGCTGGAATTTAGTGGGAATGAAAATATACTCAACATAACTTCATTAGAGGATTTCATAAACAAAATCTCATTAGATGAGAACTCTGTCACAGCCTATCACTATGCAAATAACTGATATGGTAATCTTTCCAACTTGGAATAATATTTAAACAAGTTATCAGACCAGATTTCTTAATACAGATGCAATGGAAAACTCAGGAGTGTTCTTGTGAATTTGATTTATCAACACACACACACACACACACACAAAGCCCTTTAAATTAGAAATGCATAGTAAAACTAAGCCCATCTAAAAATACCTCTACAACGACTAAATATGATTGGATAATCTAGCTAGTTGAATTATGATTTTTTAATTTAAAAGTCTCTGTGTGCTTTTATGTGTGTGTATGTGTGCGTGTGTGTTGGGCTCCCAAGAGGTGATGTGAGATATATCTTATTTTGCTGCATATGTCATGTTTTATACAAAGATGAAATCCACATTTATATGGAACATTAATTTTCTGAAACATAAAAAAACGTTTGGGGTGTGGTCTAATTTGGGAAGATAGCTTTCATGCTAATGGATTATTAAAGCATTAATTGGAACTGTTTTATACTTCCTTTCATCTTATGTTACCATGACATATTTTAATATAACCAAAATATAATTGTTTTTTATTTCTTATCCTTTTAAAATTTGTTGGTTGGTTTGTTTTACATACTTTTCTTGATTTTTTTCCCCGTTTCCTTCTCCCTTTTTGCATTTAATTACTATATTCCGGCCTTGCCAGCATGTTTTGTTTTTATTTTTTGTTTTATTTTCCATATCATTACCTCATAACTTGCTTGCTTCCTTTTGTGGCTATTTTAATTTTACACAGATGTAAAAAAAAAAAGACAGTTTCAAAATTATCACATTAAAAGACTTTAAAAATCAAATCCACTTGTCTAAGTATGATTAGTGACAGATGAAAAATCTGGGTTAATGTGACAAGAAACAAATGGTAATAAATCATAATTGTTTTTATGAAAAGCATGGGTTATGGATATGTTTCAAAACTGAGCCACAGATCTAAGGTCTGTTCTTAGCTTCTTCAATTATCCTAGGGACTAATTATATGTTATACTACAATTTTTTATAGAGGCACAATGTCTATTAATACAGGATGGCCTTTCTAACTGGGGTCCTGCAGGTGAACACAGCTTTTGGAAGTGATAAGCAACATGGCCAAACTTTCCAGTGGAAGATGGGTACTTGGAATATAACGAGGAGACATGAGGTTGGGCAAAGCTGATAAATTATTTCCTTCACTTTTTAGACGAGAGGACTGGTGTATACAACTGGAACAGTATCCTCGGGTTTTCTAACCTTACCTATTTGTTTATTAGAACCATGTCCCTTTGAAAATGGTGACTGAGGACCATCTGTGTTCTTGCTGTGCCATCTTCCATGTTGGAAAGGGGATGATGGTTTATCTCCTCCTGGGAAGCCTTCACTGGACCTAACCATTTTCATCCTGTTTCCAACCTTCCCTTTTTAGGGAAGGTAGTTGAGAAGGTGGTTGGGCTTTTGTCTACAGGTGGCCCTAGGAGAAACCAAATAAAAAAATACAGTATTTATATTGCCCATTTGAGGTCAGTTGACCTTCTGCCACAACCCTTTAATTTCCAGCCTTCTTGCATGGATGAATAGGTTTGTAACCATGTTAGTGAAATGGTTTTACAGTATCTTAAGTGGTCAATAATATTGCAGAGCCAGGACATTTTAACAAAAGGCTTGTACACTCCTCACTTAACGATGGTAACTGGGATCTGAATTTCCATCACTAAGTGAGGCCGTTGTAAAGTGCAACATCATATGATCATGGCACTTAGCGACAGCAGTTTCAGCCATCCTTGAAAGGACTATGTAGGTTATTAAGTGAGGAATTGGTAGGATCACAATTTGCAACTTTCTCCTGTCTTCCCCACTGACTTTGCTTGTGGGAAGCCGGCAGGGAAGATCGCAGATTGCAATTACATAACCTTGGAATACCATGACAATTGGAAATCTGGACCGGTTGCCAGGCTCCTGGGTCACAATCATGTCACCCATGGGGATGCTGCAACAGCCAAAACTGCAGGGACCAGTCGTGAGTACCTCTTGTTCCACAGCATCACATGTTTAAATGGTCTCTGAACAAGGGCTCATTAACTGGGGGCCTGTAATAACGCTTAGCTGAATGCAGTTACATATTCCTTGCAAGCTTTCCCATCAGCACATTCGGTCAAGGATGGCCAAGGTAGGCACAAAGTGCACCCCAACTCCCCTTGATTTGCTCAGGTTTTCAGGGCTGGATGGGCATCTTATCATCCAGGTTTCTAAGGCACATAAAGCACTCCAGTGTAAAAAGAAAATGAAACACAGAGGCTTATCCTAAGAGTAGCAATGCTGTTGGGAGATCTAAAAATTTAATCCAAGGTAAACTGCTTTTTTAAAGAAATCATTAATTCCATTACGCTAAGTTCAAGAGAGATTTTTCTTTTTTTTAATATTAGTGCTCTCCATATTAACTGTTTTCTGAAATATGACGGCTCTGGATACAGGTAGTTCTCGACGCACGACAATTTATTTAGTGACTATTCAAAATTACAACAGCACTGAAAAAAAGTGACTTATGACCATTTTTCACACTTGCGACCATTGGAGCACTCCCATGATCATGAGATCAAAATTCAGATGCTTGGCAAAACTGACTCATATTTATGCAATGTCCCAGGGTCATACGGTCACCTTTTGTGACCTTCTGACAAGCAAAGTCATTGGGGGAGCCAGATTCACTTAACAACCATATCACTAATTTAACAACGGCAGTGATTTACTTTACTTAACAACTGTGGGGAAAAATGTCATGGAATGGGGCAAAATTTACTTAACAAATGTCCCACTTAGCAACAGAAATATTGGGCTCAATTGTAAGTTGACAATCAGAATGCAATACTTGCAGGCCACTTCTGCCGATTGCTGGCTGCCTGCAATTTGGCCATTCAAGTCTCACTGACTCAAGGTTGATTCAGCCTTCCATCCTTCCGAGGTTGGTAAAATGAGGGCCCATATTGTTGGGGGCAATGTGCTGATTCTGTAAACTGCTTAGAGAGGGCTGTAAAGCACTGTGAAGCGGCATATAAGTCTAAGTGCTATTGCTGTATTTCCACAAATTCATGTGGTTGATTATTTATTTATTTATTGGATTTCTATTTTACCTTTCTGCCCATAGATGGCGCTCAAGGCAGTTCTCAAGTCAATTCAATATTATCCAGAGGTTATCTGCCTCCAGTTAACTCCAGCAGATCTCTGGCATTGAAGGAAAGCAGAAAATTCCACAGCAAAAGCAATGGTTTTGGCACACTCCATTTCCAGCCTTTGGACTGAAGTAAAGAGGGAAATATCTAGTGATAAATCTGCAAGAGAAAGGATTAGCAACTGTAACTTAGGGTGGTGCTATTATATTATGGCCGACACCGTATAAATTAAAGCCAAACCGGCTCAAAGTAAATGAACATACACAGTAAGCCATCTGCATGTTAGAAAGGAAAAGTGTCTGGAACAAAATGTGCATGTATTCAAGCATTTCAGCTGGCTGAAATCTGGATCAGGCTAACTCCAAGTGGATCTGCATTTAATGTATTTGGCCAGAGGTGGCTAGGTGGGTCTGAAGCTATGCTGTTCCAAATCTCTGTAAATCTCTCTTCCTTGACTTCCACTGAATTGGAAAGGGCAGCCCTCAGTATCTAAAAGAGAATGAGAGAAACTTAATTATTTAGCTAAAACATCATTGTAAGGAGAGGAGCGGGAGAGTGATCACAGCACATTTGTGAAATGCAAACAGCAAAGTTATGAGCATTTTTATAGTACTTTTAAAACAGTATAGCTCGAAAGCCCTTGTAACGCTTTCTATTAAATCTGACACACTTTAATCTTTCATAACAGACTAATTTGTCTACATATTTGATTTCATTTTGGTGAGCTTTCTTTTAGAGTTTCAGCCATTTTTTTCTGTACCATATTACAAAGAATGAAAATCCATTTTTTAAAGTCTTGCTCTTGATTTGCACATCAAGCCAAAGCAGAGAAAGCTTTTCAGATCTCCAAAACAGATCAGGGAATATTTGCATCCTAAGTACAAATGTTTACCAAAGATTAGCAAATCTTTTGACTGAACCCGTGTCTAGACATCTCACATCAGAAAAGAGGAGCATACATTGAACTAAATGTGGAATTAATCTATTGCCAAGATACCAGCAATGAGTAAGTATTGCCTCCATATGTCCAAAAAGAGAGCCTTTTGCTCTTTCTACACGTTTGCTGTATCTTTTCCCATTTTATCATTCTGCATTTCTACCTTTCCAATCTTTGTGGCCGTAAAACTTTTAGCTGTAAAACAGTCCAGGGCTGGGATGTCCCCTCCAATTTCAAGACTATAGATGTGAAAAGTCATCGAAGCAGTTCTGAGCTTTTCCAGACCTGGATGGAAAAAAGAAGCACAGATGGGGAAAGACAAAGGGATGGAAAGGCATCCAGGGTGGGCAAAACAGGTCACCTTCTATGGTATTTCAATTTAAATTGCACACCATCTGGAAAGGAGAGAGAGTCTGATATTTCTCACTTTCCAAAACAGATGATCAGAGTGCTATAAAAAGATAAATTGGGCCCGGTAAAGTCAAGACTAACATCTTAACGTGGTCTATATTGCCACTGATATTTGTTGAATTGGCTTGATTCCCCACAGCTACTTTGTATTTTTCCTCTAAGGGGTGAGGATCACCTCTAGATTTCTCCTTCTTCTGCCTGGTGTTTTTCCACTGGGTCCTTGGTTGCCTTCTTTCTCCCTGGAAGTGCCTTTTTCTGCACCCCCACAACTTGACAGGAAGTGTCACCCACTCTGCTTATTCTTGTCTCAGAGCTGTGGGCAGGTTTACCTGCTTGGGTGATTTCAATAGCTCAGCACTGCATCACTCAGTGTTCACTTTTGTGCTGGGTTCTTTTTAAAGCTGCTTAAAAAAAGAGAGAGGGCGAGAGCAGAACACACACTGAATTCCGAATAGCAGCGTTTCTATCATCTGTTGTCATGACACACAGATGACGTGGGAACATTCCTCGGCAACAAGGCTGGATTGTTGTGAGACAAGGTTAATTTTGGTGCAGAATTCTAATACGAAAAGATGTCAGAAATATACTCGGGTGGGAGAAAAACAAGTGGGCCCCCCAGATCCAGATACAAAGGAAACGGAAGTGGTTGGTAACCGGCCAGAGTTGCCCATGAATAACTGCATATTCATTAATCCTTGAGTTCCCTCTGGACTGTGTAGGAATGGAGAAGTTCATCATGCCCCTTCTGAGTCTTTTCTTGTGTGGAATTGTTAACACATTTCATAAAAGGGAAAATGAAAGGAGAAAAAAAAAGATGCATTGGAATAAAATATGCATATGTTAATTTAAATATTTGGGGTTCCATTGACAGACAAGGACTATAATTTAAGTAGAAATGCAGAATGTGGGAGCCATTCTCTTTGCTATGTGGCTGAAATAACCCATGTTTTATTGGTTGGTGAGGCTGAACCGATGCCTCTGTTTCCCGGTATTTCTTCCCTTCACTGCTCCTTAGGGATGCTACTAATATTTAAGTAGAATCCGACTGGAACAGGAAGACCCAAGTTCAAATTCCCATTTGAACGTAACATTTCCCAGCTGACTAAAGAGCTGGCAGTAAATCTCAGCCTGATATAGTTTTTGTGAGGACAAACCTTGTTATTCTCCTTGAGTTCCTATAGATGGAGTATAAATCAGTGAATAAATACATAGATGAATTTGCTGTTATAATGTTTATTAAAGTAATTCAATTATTTTTATCTTGCAAGCAGTGACTGAAAAGTAGGATAAGTCTCCCATTTCTTCTTCTGTCAATGTAAGTATCAGAAGTAACGTCCTGAACCAATCACAGAGCTTCAAATATCTTGCATTAATAATGGCCATACTATTAAAGATGTTGCAGGATGTCCAGACATGATGATTGACAGTCCAATCAGAAATCATCCCAACTCCTATTACAAATATGCACATCACACTCTGCAGTCATTAGAGGCTACATTATAACCTACTAAGCTTCTATTTCTATTTTTATTAATCTTGGAATTGATTATGAGTGATAGTGCATGGCTCTAAGTTACTGGAATCATGAATAGATAACATTAACTTTTATGCCAAGTCTTTTCAATTTTAACCCAGTAACCAAACATCTGAATGCCTGTCAGAATTCATACCTTATGAAAAATTAAGATGCAAAGGTTTAAGTGAAGGCTCTAGATGGGTTCTATAGATTTGGATGATAACTGACTCTCTTGCGTTTTCTAAATTCTACTTATTTTGAGAAGCATTATGATAAAAAAATAGAATTAACTAGGTTGTTAAGACTGAGGATTTAAAACTGAGCCTTAGCTTGAGACATTAAATTACGTAAAGCATCACTCAGCTGGGTAAGGAGAAACCATCTGTTTATTTGAAAGTAGCATTTTCACTCAGGTTTTAAAATTAGTACATTTAAACGTGTTAATAAAGCATTTTCTACCAGTGGTCTAAATAGAATTCCTTTTGAAAAAATCTTTCAATCTCTAAAGTAAATCCTTCATGTTTTATTAAACAAAATCAGCCAAAAATATTGATTCCTTCATATCAGTTATATAAATCTTGCTTGGATAAAGAATAGGCTACACAAATATGCATACATACACATGGTGGAACGACACACTGCATATACACACTCAATGGTTAAGATGCTGGGATTATTGGCTGGAAAGCCAGCAGCCTGGGTTTGAGACCTGAGCTACACGCAACGGGATGAGCTCCTGTTCTTGCCCCAGCTCCTGCCAACCTAGCAGTTTGAAAGCATGCAAATGCAAGTAGATAAATAGGTATCACTATATTGGGAAGGTAACATTGCTCCATGACATCATGACTACAGAAATGTCTGGACAGCGCTGGCTCAATAGCTTTGAAACAGAGATGAGCACCGCCTTCCAAAATTGGCAACGACTAGCTGAGTAAAATCCACAGGGACTCCTTTACCATTACCTTTTACACAGACATGCTCGATTAAAAATGAGAATGGTGCCTAGATAGCAAAAAGATATACTTCATTACCAACAAAATGGCCTCAAGTGTTAAGATTTGAGTAGTGACGCAAACTAATAGGTGGAAAAATGGTACTAGGCTGTTATACCCAGCTGATCTTTCATCACCTTGCTGTACTGTTATGATAATTCGTTCAATTTATATGTCACCTCTCT
The DNA here is from genome assembly GCA_032468155.1 of Oxyrhabdium leporinum. Taxonomy (NCBI): domain Eukaryota; kingdom Metazoa; phylum Chordata; class Lepidosauria; order Squamata; family Cyclocoridae; genus Oxyrhabdium; species Oxyrhabdium leporinum. Next base: position 89,126 of record JANHFL010005104.1, read on the forward strand.
GTTCAAACTGAGCACTTGGTTTTCTATGCCCTACAGCAAGGGTGCACATTTTTTCAGCGTTGTGGGTTGCATAGTTATGTTTTCTGGGAGGCTAAAGAGAGTGGCAAAACCTCTACTAAGTAATTGGAGAGGACCAATTTATCATTTTATCCTAGGTTTTGGAAACTTAAAAAAACAAAAACAAAAACAAATTAAGACTACTTTAGAGCTTAATTTATTTTTTGGTGTTCTGTATTCCTTACCTCAAAGAAGGGAGATTTTACTGAGTTTCAACAACTGTGTCTGGAGAAAATCTGAGGGGGTTGCACGTGGGTCTAGGGCAGGGGTGTCAAACTCGATCCCAACATGGACTATATCAGGATTTTGTTTGCCCTTGATGGGCTGGGGTGGGCATGGCCTGGTTGTCACAGCCAACTGGGTCGGCGGGAGTGAGATGGACCACGGCTGGGGCAGCACAGGCTGGTTCCTCATCATCCCTGAGACGGGCCTGTGAGACAACTGTGGGCCTATCGCAGGCCAAATCTGGCCCGTGTGTCACGTATTTGACACCCCTGCTCTAGGGTGTCAAAGTTGCCAATCCCTAAAAAGAAAAAGATAAAGGCTTCCTCTGTCCAGGTGTTTTCAACTCTAGGCAGTTGTGTTTATCTCTGTTTCTTAGCTGATGGAGCCAGTGTTGTCTGAAAACATTTCTGTGGTCATATGGCCAGCATGACTAGATGCCAAAGCACACGGTATGCTTTTAAATTCCAACCAACGTGGTACCTATTTATCTACTCGCATTTGCGTGCTTTCAAACTGTTAGCTGGGCAGGAGCTGGGGCAAGTAATGGAAGCTCATCCTGTTGCACAGTGCTCGGATTTCAAATTCAGGCTGTCAGCTTTGCAGCTGATAAGCTTAGCATCTTTAACTGCTGAGCCATCACACCCTTTGCCAACCACTCATTATTAATTAATTAATGGGATTTAGTAGCAGTGTGTTTTCTCATGTTCCTTTGGAAGTAGAGCTCCATCTATCTTTGTTCACTTCATGGGCAAAACTGAGAGAGAAATATCTTCATTTTTACAGAGAAAATGTCTCTTTGCAAGAATCAGAGAGTGGAAAAATCTTCCTGTCCCCTGGATTTTTCAGAATGGTCAGGATGTAAAGAAAGATAAAATGATAAATTTGTCTTCTCCAATTACTTAGTAGAGGTTTTGCCACTCTCTTTAGCCTCCCAGAAAACATAACTACGCAACCCACAACGCTGGAGGTCTTCTAATCCAACTCCCTGCCCATGGCAGGAGACCTTATATCATCCTGGACAAAAAGGTTGTCCAATCTTTTCTTTAAAACTCCAGGAGGCAAACTGTTCCATGGATTAGTTTTCACTGTCAAGAAGTTTCTCCTTAGTTCCAGGTTGGATCTCTCTTTAACAAGCTTTCAACCCATTACTTCTTGTCCTACCCTCAGGAACTTTGGAGAATAAGTCAACAGCCTTCTCTTATGGCAACCCCTTATGTATCTTAATTAATGCTTAATTCTCAAAGTTCAGTGCTTAGGCTCGAGCCCAATGCTCAAGCCCAAGGGATAGTAGGCTCAGTTCTCTCTTTCAATGGGGTTGCTGATTTCAAAGAAGATAGAAGTTATTATGCAAGGAGCCAGTAAAAATTAGAGAAAAGGAGAACATTAAAAATCCTGTAAGGTTTAAGTCAGATAGATGATGATAGATAGATAGATAGATAGATAGATAGATAGATAGATAGATAGATAGATAGATAGATAGATAGA
>JANHFL010005104.1:105906-135179 GCA_032468155.1 Oxyrhabdium leporinum
GGTTCCCTCTAGACGTCTTTTTTGGCGTTTCATCTCCCGCAGCTCCTCTGTGAACCATGGAGCTGACCGGGATCCCCACCAAATCAGAGGTCGCAATGGCACAACTCGGTCCAGGGCCTGATTATCTCTGATTATCAGTTCAAGTTCATTACTGCCCCATAAAGCTTTAACAATGAGCCTATTTATCTATGTATAGGTAGAGCTATCGGGACACAGAGACAATAGATCCAATACAAAGTCATTTTAAAAAAATCTAAATCATTCTTGTCCCCCACTACGTCCAAAATTGACTTTTGACACATTTTCTTTTATTGCAAGCTAGAGTAGCTCGTAAACCACTGCCTAGTGCTTTAAACAGTAAGTGATCCATTAATGGCCTTTGCAAATAATCAAGTAGAGGGTGTATTTGCATAACAGGCTTTTTGGAATCTATTATGGAATGAGTTTAAACTGAGCCCTTACAATAGCAAATGCTCTCAATTAACACAGAGAAGAATAAAATCACACATCTTTTTCAAGGGTGTCTGTGATCTATTAGTATTTTCCTGAGAGTGCGACAGTAATTTGTTCACCTTCTTTTCTCTGCAAACATCTCTTTTTAGGTGAGAAGTTAAATATTTATGAAACTCACTAGGGATTATTCCCTTTTCAGAGCCTTTTTACTGCCTTTAGGAAGTACACATCTGTCTGGTTCCTGTAAAAGGCACTTGCTCAATTAATGAACTCACAACAATAAAAGAGAATCTATCCAAAATCTATCTAATTGAGTTGTGCTTGTGAGACTTTAATATGGTGGTTTTCCTCAAATGATGATTGTCAGTGTGAAGCTGCTTGCCACTGTTAAGGTCAGTGATTTGTCATTTTTAAGGTCCTGGATTGATACCTCATTAAAAAGGTAAAATTTCATTCAAGTTGAACATGACTCCTGATATCCATATGGCCATATAATCTAGTTTTCTTGTCAGGCATGTGGAATTAATTTACTATTGTCTTTTAGGGAGATTATCCCCCCCCCCCCAATTTCTCAATCTTGTCTACAGCCTTATATTGCTAGATTTCCTATCCAAGTATTAATCTAACCTAACTTTACTCAACTTCCAAACTCAGTCAAGACTGGCCTTGCACCACCACTGAAGGACTGCATAATGTTGTTCCAAGTCTCATTTATAAGAGTCAGTGACACAAAATAGATTCAGAAATGTGAAAACAGATAAAAAACTTAGTCAAACATGAAAATGTATTTTCTGAGCCGTTGTAAGAATACGGACATGTATTATGAATTAAACATCCTAGTTCTCTTATAACCACTTGGTAGTTTAGTAATAGTGTATCTCTTTTAATGATACAAAAAAATATAGATTCCCTTCCTACAAGATTATTCTTCATAAACAGAATGGATGAAAATTTTGTTGAGACACATGCAAAAAAAAGGAACTTAGAACAGTTTGGGGAGGGATAGGGGAACAAACTCTGTAATTGCCCAATCTATATTTCTTACATAGAAATATAATTATTCATTCATTCATTGAAACTACAACATGTCAAATTTCTGGCATGCTCTTACATCCTATTCTCTAGACTGAGGACTCCTCTGTTGTATAAGCTATTTTTTTTACTATGAAGAAAGAGCAGAGAAGGCTGAGAGATATACAGAGACAAATGTCATTTTGTCATTCAAATAAAAGTACTTGGGTAATCTATTGGGCTTGAGTTAATAATTATTTTAATTAAGCTCTACTTATATTTTTTATTTTATGGTTCTTTAATTGGCTCTTTTATATGATAATCTAATTCATCCTTTTTAGGAAACAACCAGCTGACAGAGATTTTTCTATATTAAATATGGCTGAGTCCTTTGTCTAAAATGTTCCTTTGATTGCTTTGCAAGGGTAGTTTCTGGGGGTTACAGACTATCTGCCAACATTCTCAGTTTAGAAAATTAGTTTTGGTTTCCAACAGTCCTATTCTTAAGACATCTTCATAGATTGGTTTGGTGTTAATTAAAATGATTAATTCCCCCAAGAACAAATAAACTTCACAAATACTGTATGCAGCTGTTCATTCTCAATTATTCTTTTTCAACAAATCACACTTTTGATGGGAGGGGGAGGTTGGTCTGTCTCCTAGCATATGCACAAATTCTATGCACAAGCACAACTCTGAATACACATGATCTCTCTCAGCTGCAAATATTTATCCCAAAGTTAGTTGTCCTGTGAGCTTTCAGGAATGTATATCCTCTACATATATGATACCCTGCATAGAATTGTAGGTGATCCTCCTGTAACATGAGTGTCACATCTAGTATTGGCAGAAAACTATTTGTGGAACACTTGCATAGAGGTAGGATGATTTGCAAGCCTAGCCATGGCTTAATGTCAGCCCTCATTTCCTGATCTCATTACATTATATTGCATAGCTCCATCTACCTCATATAACTAGAGGAAATGTGAATCCCAGGTTGTGAGAGGGAGGGTTCAATGAATAATTAGGACATTTAATACTTCTCAGTCCTGGTTTATCTAAACCCTGAAGTGCCTTTTTTCATGGTACACAATGCATTAGAAGGCATATAACTCCTGGAGATTTAATCTTGTCTTTTCCAAGCACATAATAACTTCAAAGAACCTTGGAGTCTAAATGTTTCTGGAAGCCTCTGAGAATATTTGCACAATTGTCCTTCACACTTTCCGCAGGCAATGTTTGAGGGGTTGTGGAAAAAGCCACAGAGAAGATTTGGAAAAGGCAACCAGAAGTCATTAGGACAACAGAAGAAGTACCTGTTAAGCATTGTAGGATGTGGGCAGGAGTTACTGGAAAGAAAGACTGACTCCTCCCTGCCTTTCTGAGATATCAGAGGAAGGTTGGGGAAACATAGGGAGGCTGTGATTCGGTTACTGTAGCCTATCTTGATAAAATGTAGTTCTAGTGACCCAGTAGACTTGGTTTTCTGATCTGTTTACTTGTTAAGACTGGGCTGGGTCAGTAGCCCCAGCTCAACACAGCAATCTTCCTAAAGGCTGCAGGAGGCCTTCTGATGTTATGATGATACATTGGAACAGAGGGAACTGAATATTTTTATTTCATTTTTTCCAAGGGGTTCAGTGTTAGATAGAGATTAGGGGGCCTCTGAGAATGGGGACCTTATGTGGTGCATGAGTTGTCCACTCTGAATTACAGCACAGACTTTCTTAATGAAGAAGGTGAGGAAGTTATGAGTTTAAATTTGTCATAAGTTAATATCTGAAATGAAGAACTTTTCTTCTTGAGTGGGAAATGAGGCCAATATAAAATTCCCTCTCCTCTCAATGTCAGTTTTGAAATGTGATGAAAGAATAGCAGTAGCAGTAGCACTTAGACTTAAGTATCACTTCATAGTGCTTCACAACCCTCCCTAAGCGGTTTACCGAGTTAGCATATTGCCCCCAACAATCTGGGTCCTCGTTTTACCGACCACAGAAGGATGGAAGGCTCAGTCACCCTTGCGCCTGTGAGGATCGAACTGCTGGCAGTTGGCAGAATTAGCCTGCATTACTGCATTCTAACCTTTGAGCCACCATGGCTTGCAGGAAGTAATTGAATAAGTATATGCAGATCCTGGCGTTTTGTTTCCTCTTTCCTCTAAAATTGTCCTATAGGGCAATTTTGAAGAATCAAGGACTTCTGTAATAAGAGGAAGAAACATGCAACAACATGAAGAAAAGTAGTTGCCCCATAAAAATATAAATTACTAATTATAGCTTTGGAGAAGAATGAATGTCGTCAATCTTTAAAAGGGTTTTAGAAGGCTTAGCAATTATATATCTAAAACTACTTTAGACAATAATCATCAGCATCATCCCATTAATAACTCCAGTAAAAGAAATTGGAGAATGGCAAGAACTGGATTTGTACAGTTGTATTTGTGTACTTGTGCTCTTTCTAGTTTCTATAGAACTGACACGTTGCGAGTCATTGTACCCTTATTATGTACCATAGAGAATGTTCTTCTTTAGAAAAATTCCTGGGTTATTTTGATGAAGCAAACTGCAAGATTCTGTCCAAGTAATTCCAGCCAAATGTGATATTATTTTTTTCACCGATAGAAAAATCATGCTTGTTCCTTTGGAAATTAGCATTGTGGGAAGCTACCCCCCTCCTAGAAGAATGAAATATTTTGAGAAATATTTAAAAAAGGCAGGATAAAATATTTCCTCTAAAAGAAATAAAAATCTTAAGGGAGACAGAAATTCAGCCCCAGCTCACTGCCCCCCCCCCAAGCAGATAAAAGCTGGGGCAGCTTTAGAAATGCAGATTTGGTAATCCATTACTCCCTGCAGCAAGGTCTGAACAAAGGTAGGATTAACCCACTACCATCTAGCAGCAGATTGCACGATCACCACATTGCACAATCTCCTATGGACATTGCATCACTCTCCAAACTTCAACCAAACTTCGCTCAGACAACCTACAGAGCCAGCCCCTACAACAGCCAATAGAATACATGTTCTTGCACAGGAACAGGCAGCTCAAATTCAAAGCCCAAGAGAAGATATAAAAATCCCTCACTCTTAACGCCATGTGGTCAGCTGCCCAGAATCACACGTGCTTGGTAGTTCTGCTTCATCAATAAATGGCCCCTCTTTCCAATCAGCCTCCAGCCTCCATTTTGTCTCCAGTGCCTTTCTCCCGGCTTGGAACTGAACCAGATGGATATTTCTTCCAACAGCATATTGACATTCAATTTGCTTTTAGAAAGTCAATCTTATGTCCTCATACAGTATGTGCAGAATTATTTTTTGTTAAAACATTTTTCAATGTTGCAGGGACAAGAAATGGAAACAGTGGTGGAAAAGAGCCTCAAAGTGCGAGTTAGTGACGTGCTGCTGAAATAGTCCGTCATAAAGAAAAAAGAGAGAGAAAAAGAAAAGACCACCGGGTGAACAGGGCTCGTTTATTTTATTTTTTTTAGCTTTCATAACATCTCAACAATATGAATAGAAGCATCATTGTTTTTGCGATGCTCTCTGTGGATGTTTTTAAAACTGTAAGAAAGAAGCCGAGGTGAATCCCTGCTGTTGGAATTCGGTTCCTGAAATTCTATGCAAATTATTGATTTGCTGCAAATGGATGGATTTGTTAGGAAGATTGTCAAAGAGTACAGCTGTGCTGTAAAATATCCTTCGCATCTGGGTGTTCGCCTCCCTCAACAACTCATGGTTTTTTTTTCTCCTTCTCTTTCAGAAGTGGTTTATTGCATTATTGATCTCCTAAATACATTTTAAAAGCATTTTAAAATGGGCAATTAGTTACTGATTAATGCAGAATGTCAAAACGGTACAATTGATTCAGGCAATTGATCACTCGATTCATAATTTTCTTGATAACAAGGGGCTGTTGTTTTCCATTATCCTGGTCCTCACCTGTGGGGAGGGTGGGAATGATGGCAGAAGGATGAAAATAATAATAATAAAAAAAATAAAATAAAATACAGGACCCAAAGGATTATTTCGGATATAAAAGCCATTTTCCAGTAATTGCTTGTTTATTAAAAGTAACCACTCTAAGACAAAGCATGTAATAGGGGAAAATAGCAGTAAGTAATAAAATAACCTGAGGAGCAAGGTTTGTGGATCTAATCATTTTGCTATTAGCCAGGTAAGTAAAATAGAGAAGTCATGTGCTCATAAGAAAAATGAAAATAGTGACATAAATTGGACAAGTTGAGAATAAAGACATTGCAAATTGATAGATGCTAGTAATTGTGGTAAATATCATTAACTATAACAGCTAAGACTATTCTCAACAGTACAGTGTTAAAAATATGAAAGAGATCGTGGGGTAGCTTTCCTCATAAGTAAAGTTCTGTTTCAAAACAAATGAACAACAGTAACACTGCCACCAAGAACAGACCTGGTTGCCTTTAACTAGCTCATGCCTATATGGCACTGCAGACTGTGAACACCACACACACACATTTTTCAACATTGGCAACTTTAACTTCTGGGGCTTCAACTCCCAGAATTCTCCAGTCACTATGCTGGCTTGGGAATTCTGGGAATTGAAGTCCACACATCTTAGAGTTGCTGCTGTTGAGAAACGCTGCTTCAGAGATACATGTAAGTATGATGCTCACCTAGCAGTTTTGAAGGTGATGTGACCTCCTAAACTTTAAATGGTATAATACCACTTTTGGAGTCTTCCATCTACAATATCTAGTCAGCTATGAGATCAACAGAGAATGCTGACTTTTGCCCATCCCATTTAAAGGAAAAGAGTTCCGTTTGTGAGACAAATGATCTTTAGGTTAAATATATAACAGCAGTATAATAACAGAATTAATTTTGAGTAGTAGTTAATGTATATTCAGCAGAACTCAAATATGGCTTCCATCCAAAGCATAAAGGTCTCTTTCTTGGTGGTGCTATATGTAATCAGTATAAAAACCTAGAGGTATTTCCGGCATCACAAATCAGTATGAAGAAATATGGAGATATGTTCCTCTTCCCATCCCTATTGAAGGCCAAATATGGCTGTTTCAGGCTCGTGCCTCAGCATGCATATTTTCCAATGAGACAGATTGAGACAGGAAGATCATTTTATTACAATTTATCAGAATATTCAGACAAAAGGGATTCCTCTCATTCAAAGAGGGAACCCCGATCCTTAGCTTACATTCCCTTTTATAATTAACATAACAAAGCAAAACGAAAAGGGAAAGCTGGTTGGACAAGATAAAAGTAACTCCTCCTTTGCACAGTAAATCAACCACAAAGGTTTTTTGAAGTTAGATAACTAAATGCCAGCTGACACTAAGATACTTTTTCTTATCGGGAGATAGTATCCACCCACCCTTCTGTAACTTAACTTTTCAGTTTTAGGAATGTTAAAAGCTATCTAATCAATCCATACAGCCATAGGATAAGAAGTCTTCATACACTCTAATGGTTTTATAAAACCTTGTCACCATTTTAAAAGAGAGAAAAGTAAGTCAAGCCAAAATATAAAGTAACTATGTTTAAAATACAAAGTACAATAAAGTAACTAATAGAGTTAGCTAACAAATTATGAAGTCCATGTCATGTGCCTTTCATTATCCCTTTCCCCCTTTCCTTTTTTCCTAAGCATCAGACCTAAAACAATGTCTTTTGTGCCAACCATCTCATGACTCCGGTTGGTTCTGCCAGTATCCTCTGGGGAATCCCCTTCTTCCCTGACCTTTTTGTCTACTCCCCAGTTCTAGTCTGCAAGGAAGACTGGAATTCCAGCTTCCATAGTGACTTTTTTCTTAAATGGCTTGATGGTCTGTTTAACCTAGACAGGGAAAGATATTGAAAGTGCTCAGCCCATACAGTAGTTGGCTTAACTCAGGAAACTGGAAGTATTGTTAAAAGGACTTAGCTCTTGTATTTATGTAGCTAGCAGAAAATTGCCTTGCCATTAATGGTTGGTCTCAGAGAAGGTTTGGCTCCTCAACTCCTCATCTTCTACTCTTGGAGCATAAAAGTTCAAACTGTTGTCCTGTCCCATAATGGAGTATGAAACTCTGGAATTGACTTCCTTCCTGGCTCCTTGTTGGAAGTGTAACCAAAAGAGCTCACACTTGTATTCCTGTTATCAGTGTGCTTGGGAACTCATTTTCTAATTTGCTGAAGAAGCTTCTTGGATGAGAAGTGAAACATCTTCAAAGAAAAACCTGAAAGTCCAGTTGCCTCTTGAAAAAAAACACCGTTGGGACAACCATGACCTAGATGACTGAGAATCTCCATAGACATCATTTTCTAATAGTCACTCTTCATAGGGAAGCCCTTGCTTCTTATTTCATATACTCGTGACTAGTTTAGTTTCAACTAGACTAGTTTAAAGTTCCCAGTCCAATCCCCACAGCTAAACCCCTTTCTCAAATTCCACCTCTTCAGCAGGACCTACCTTCCGGTTGGATATAAGCTGCATAAATCAGCATGACCTCTAGATGGCAGTTAACAGATTCAAACATTCCAACTCTTTGCTTCCACCTAGTGGTCCTTAGGTCAAACAGTCAACAGATTCACCCACTGGTTGATGGTGTAGAGCAGTGTTTGTCAGCCTTGGGCACTTAAAAAAGTATGAATTTCAATTTTCATAAGTCCCCAGGCAGCATAGAGTAATAGGAAAGGGGGAAAATGCAATTGGGGAGTAACCAGAACGTTGCACATGTTGATTGGAGGAGGTTTTTCATGTGTTGGATAACATTGGATGGAGTTGGAATTTCAGCTGAGGGAATCGCAAATCACAGCCCAGAGAAAATTCAAACTTTGTGGACAGTAGGACAGCACAGCCATGTCCTGTATGCACTTTAAGGAGGAACAGTGGGGGAGTGAGATTTAGGGCAGTACAATTTTGGGGTGGTTCTTGGATAGAAACCTAACGAAACAACTAATGTGGATGTGGGCTGTGATTCCATTTTAGCAACTTGCATTATTAGTATGAATATTCCTTAGTTGAACAGTTACTATGATATTGGTTAGAATCTGCTAATGGAATATCTTGAGTTTAATTTCAAGTAAATTGGGTTATGTTATTTCATTGCAAAATGTAAAGTGCAAAAGGCCTCTAATATGTTGAGAAGTTAATATTTGACAAAATATTTTAACATACCAGTCTTGTTATCTTTTACTGTTGTCATTGGAAAGCTTCCTCTTGCATTTTGCCCTACTAAACATAGTTTATTGGAACCCAAGACAGGGCCTTCCCAGTAACACCAGTGTGTTCAAGGGCTGATTTTGAAAAGTTAAACAGGCTTTTCAATACTTTGATAGAAAAAAACTAGAGTGTACTAAGGTTATAAACTAGACCATGAAGTTAAAAAGGCGTCCTGGAGGAACACAATGGTGAGCTACCTAAACACTGTTGCCAAGAAAAATCCATGGACATGTCTATTAAGTTGCCAGGAATTCTGCTTAAACTTTTCTTCTCTAAACAAATAGAACATTCTTATTTTGCCAGGCTTCTGGCTTGTTTTACATTGGTATCTTGCTGTGATTAGTGTTTCAGTGGTTGCCATCTTTTAAAGTCTTATTTCTTTTGTATTTTACTCAAGTACTGCTATTTATTTATACATTGATGCTTCTATTATTCACCTACATAGCACTGGGTTGAGGAATGATAGTTCAATGAAAAGTCATAAATTGTTCTCCTGTGTTTTGATGATGGAATCGAATATTAGTGGGCCTGTTGCATTTCTCTGATCAGTTGAAGAAAAGCTCCATATAACAGGGATAGGAAAGAATCTGATGATACAATTCTTTGGTTAGAGAAACATTTGAGAATGCCTTTGGTAGTAGATTGGGCAGCTGCAATTTATGTGCCACACTTTTGCTTTCTTTAATAGCTTAAACATGTGGCAGACTGAGTTAGGAATGTTGCTTTAGATCTTGGCAACTATCTGCATTGGTTATCCCATTCTCCTAGGAATTTAATGGAGCCTACCACCCCTTTCCGTATGAAGATAAGAAATCAGGAATGGAGAAGATAGTGAAGAATACTTCCACAATTTTCCACTACAGCTAGTGCTTGACTTACACCAGTTCGTTTAGTGACCGTTCAAAGTTATAACAGCACTAAAAAGTGATTTATGGTCATTTTTCACACTTATAACCATTGCAGCATCCCTGTGATCACATTATCAACTTTCAGACGCTTGGCAACTGACTCACATTTATAACGGTTGCAGTGTCCCACACTCATGTGATCCCCTTTGCGATCTTCTGACAAGCAAAGGCAATGGGGAAGCCAGATTTACTTAACAACCAGGTTACTAATTTAACAACTGCAGTGGTTCATTTAACAAGTTTGGCAAGAAAGGTTGTAAAAGGGCAAAGTAACAAATGTCGCATTCAGCCACATAAATTTTGGGCTCAATTGTGAACGTAAGTTGAGGACTAACTGTATTGACCATGCTATCCATGGTTGTTGGGACCAATAGGTGAACATCTCAACATCACTTAATCTCCACCCCTGCTGTAACTATTAAATATTTCTACAAGCGTAATACTTGTAGTGCGGTCTATACATTTAATAACTAATACAGAGACATGGATGTATCATATGGGACAGCAGATAGAATAAACTGGATCTCTTGTTGAATACCTAGCCATCCCATTCTCACACGCACAAAATAATAGTGAAATATTATTTAGTGAGGCACGTATGAAACAAGGACTTGAGGAAGACCTGGATGAGAGCTTTTGCTCCAGTTTTGCCAACTTTCTCCTTGCAAGTTTTGTTTATTTATTTTTGTAAGGGGAATATATATATATATAGCCTGGGATGAATCTTTAGTTCATTCACCAGAGACTGTATTTAGCAAAGCATCTTTGTGGGACTGGATCCAATTCCATTAATGGGATCTGGAGACCAATGCTTCAGATACAAAGGAGAAATAAGACTCATTAAAGAAGTTGCATTCATGATAGTGAGCCTTTATTTTGAAGCGTATGGTGGGAAAAGATGGAAGGAAAACAGCACTCTCTTGTCCCTGCAGGAAGCAGGCTAAAGAGGAACGCAGAGGGGAAAAAGAAGACCTCATCCTGCTGTCTCTACACACTGAGTGTCTCAATTGGACAACAGGGAGAAAGGGTCAACATGTTTGGAGCTCCAGCAGTTTGTATATGGGAACGGTTCCTAGCTGGCAGCGTCATTTCAAATCTCTCAAGTCCCATTTTCATGCGTACTTAAACAGATATTCAGTTTGGAGACACCATATATTTTGGGCCACGTGGAGGCTTTAGAACAATTACAAGACTGGGAAAACTTTGGTTGCCAAGGCCCACACTTAACATTTCCAAGGGGAGGGAAGAGGGCTGCAAAGATGTGACCCCCTTGGATTTGATAGGGCCGATAGTTTGGGGAGTTTAATCTAATTAATTGATTTTTCATGGTTACTATGTTGAAGCTAGCACTATATATTTCTCATTGTGTATTAAGATGCATATACTTCTTGGCCAAGCTGTATTTCAAGTATTTGGAATCTATCAAGATATTGAGAATTATGAGGTGGACTAAACACTATCTTCTGGCAATGGAAAGATAAATCTGCACCTGGTTTACAGCAATATGATTTTGTTTGTTGGTCAACATTTCAACGATGATGATGATTTTGACAAAGGGGCAAAGAGGAATAATTTCAAGCAGTGTAGATGTATTTTTGGGAGATGTTCTCTTTATAATGCATAGGTAATCCTTGACTTACGACCTCAATTGAGTTCAACATTTCTATTGTTAAACAAGACATTTATTAAGTGATTTTTGCCCCATTTTATGACCTGTCTTACCACAGTTGTTAAGTGAACCACTGTAGTTGTTAGCTTAGTAACATGGTTGTTAAATGAGTTCTGGCTTCCCCATTGACTTTCCTTGTCAGAAGTTTTGCAAAAGGTGATCACATGACCCTGGGACACTGCAACTATCATAAATATGAGTCAGTTGCCAAGTGTCTGAATTTTGATCACATGACCATGGGGATGCCGCATTGGTCATGTGAAAAACGAGCACAAGTAACTTTTTTCAGTGCTGTTGTAACTTCAAACAGACCATAAGACAACTGTTGTAAGTCAAGGACTATCTGTAATTTCCAAGAGTTTTTTTGTCCTTGACTTATGACCACATTTGGAACTGGAACATCCATCATTAAGTGATGTGGTCATTAAGTGACTCATGTCCAATTTTACAATCTCTTTTCCTGTGGTCGTTAAGTGAATCTGTCTTCCCACATTGATGTTGCTTGTCAGAAACATATTCTGATTGCCAAGCACCCAAATTTTGATCACATGACCACGAGGGAAGCTGTGACAGTTGTAAGTATAGGGACCAGTCATACATCACTTTTTTTCAACACTTATAATTTCAAACAGTTGTTAAACTAATGACCTTAAGTTGAGTACTACTTGTATTGTTGTGCTTATTCTCCATTTGTACTGGTTCTTTAATGCTGTTGTACTTTCTATTATTAGTTTGCATAATGATAATAAACATGGGCTTGAAGCAGGCAGTGGTAATTGCTTGTTAGAAAGACAAGAAGTGACTGTTTCAATGAACATAAACTCAGACATGATCTATGAGCAAGAAGCTTCCTGTATCAAAGAATTCAAGTCTGCAGAAGTGGAGGCTTGGCAACTCCTCAAGAATGACAGATGCTAATACCAGTCCTGGATTTGGCCCTGTGGTGAATAATCATCTCTGTTGTTTCAGAAAAGATGCATTTGAAGTATTTCTCCCTGCCAACGTTCCCATTTATATTTATAGTTTTGTTTGTTTGATTCAATGTTGCATCTATTTTCCCAGGAGTTCAAGGTGGTATATTCGTGGTCTATTTTGTGAGGTTATTTATTTATTTAGCATATGACAGGGTCCCCAACCCCTGGTCCGCAACTCGGTACCAGTCTGTGGTCCTTTGGGAACTGGGCCGCGCAAGTGGTGGATGAGTGCACAAAGCTCCATTTGTGGGCAGGCAGCCGGCGCACACACCAAGCTAACCCCACCCCATGCCACTACCACTGCTGCTGCCAATCCACAGAGCTGGAAAGGTTCGGGGCTGCTGGTGGAGGGCATACAATGTCAGGGAAATCCACAAATGCTAGACCCAATGCAGTCCTGACAGCCTAAATTGCTAGTTCGATCTGTCCAGCGTGCCTATCCTTGGTGCACTGCAGGGGGTGAAGTAACTTATGCCAGCTGACTAGCAGAGCTTAGGTTGCTGGGTCTTTTAGGCTTCTCCATCGGTCTTTCCTCACCTCGCTTTGCCTTGTGTTGCATTGCCTCACATCCGGCCAGGTCCGGCACTGGCTTCTGCTCTCTCCACACACACAAATGCAGCTAGGATTTTCCCACCAAAGTGGTACCCATTTATCTACTCACAATATTGTATGCTTTCAAACTGCTGGGTGGGCATGAGCTAGGAATCGAGCGATGGGAGGTCACTCTGTTTCACAGAGCCAGGCTTGAACTGCTGGAGTGCAGACCATTTCAGGCCAGCAGTTCTAGTATCATTAAGTCACTGTGCAACTGTGTCCTCTCCTGTGAAGGTAGGTTGGACTGAGAGTTAGCCAGTGAGCTTTATATGGGCAAGAACTGATTTTTTCCCTTGGCCATAACATGAAATTCTACTCTATGCTGTCCCTGAAGTAATATAGGAGAATTATACTGTCAATAATTAGTTGTGATAGTTCTGCTTTGTTATGTCTTTATACTTTATTTATTGCAATTATTTGTATCCCACTTTTAGGATACTAATTCTTCCAAAGTGGTTTTTAAAAGTTATATATAATTATCTTATCACATTATATAAGAATATCTATCACATGAGATCCTCTCATGCTTACTTTTCCTATACAGTTGAATTTTAATCGATGACTTAGAAATTTTGAAGAGCTATGCAAGAGTCAGTCTGTTGAGTTCTTGAAAATGCCAGATCATTGTAAGCAGAATCATAGATGTTGCTATTGTTTCCTGTTTGTTGTAATCATTAGTTACAATTTAATCATAGTGGCACACAACAATTTGGGAAAAGTGAGACTTAGGCAAAGGTTTCTGCAGTGGCTTAGGAAGGTGATTTGGGTGGAAAGCTTGGTGAAGATCAATTTTCAGCTTCTATTCATAATTTGGTGTTTCTTGGCACTTAAAGGTTTTGCTCTGGAATTGCTGGTCTGGTTGGAAGAACTTGAAAATAAGTGGTGGGTTAACTAAAGAATGGGGAATGGGTTCAAGAGACGAGTCATGCTTTAGCACCAAACTTGATGAAAACTGTTTTGGCTTTAGCATGAGGATAATATCATAAGGCATTGATCTCCTGAGTTGAGAGAAGATGGACCTTTACCAGATCCTCAAGAGCTCTTTTCAGTAGAATAAATGGTGAATCTCGTCTCTGAGTTGTGAAAACTTCCCCTGACAGTAAGACTGGCTTGAAAAAGCAGCCACGTCTTGCTTAAGAAGCTTTGGAGTGTCTTTAACAGACAGTTCAATGCAGCCCTCTGACCAAAGTTTATGCTGATTTCAGTGGACAACCAGAAGAAGGCACAAAGGCAATGTTAAAATGTTTGACATTAAACTTTTTAATTTCTTCTGCCTTCTTTTTCTGAAAGTTGAGGTTTTTTTAAAAAAAAGGAGAATCACCTGACTGGTAAGAATGTATGTATTCAAAATAAAACAAAGGCTCTATTAATTTTAATGTTTATGTTTACTGCATGCTAAACGATCTACTAAGTTGATTTCTGCAATACAGTGCTTTAGATAAGTCTGCAGGTGTGCTTTGAACTGATAGCTGGTTGTACTCTGTTTCCATTCATACATTCTGCAGGAATATTACTGAATTTAGCGGACTGATTCTTAATCAGTGCAATAAAGAGCTTGTTGATTGATGCCATTGTTGGATTGTGAAGTTCAAAACAAATGCACTGAGGATCCCTTTAAGTACTTTGAGTTGTGTATGTATTTTGTCACCTGGTTATCGATGCAGCTGAATGATAAATCAGAAGCAACTATCATCATTCAATGAGAAAACAGGATGTGGCAATTTTGAGGGCTGAAGCTTGCATCTTCCTGAACAATTTAGATACAGCTGTAGATTTCAGCTCGCTGAATTGCTCTCTAGCAGATGGAGGAGGTCTGAATATTCAGAGAACAGAGGGGCTTCAATACGAGAAGATTGCTCTGCTAGTTTCTCAGGCTGCCTCCAGCATTTCTACTTCCATGTGTTTGTTGATATTGCAGTGATTGGGAACGGAAGTCAGTGGCACACCTGCTGATCAGAGGAAGGATGTGAAGATAGAGAAAAGCCATTTAAGAACTGAGTGGAGGCAAGGAAGGCGGCTGTTGGGAAAGGAGGGGTTGCTTTCAGATTGCTCCTGGGAATAGATATTTGCCTGTGAGGGATACTGAAATATTACCCTTTCCTAACTGTTAACATCAAGGAAAGATAAGCACAAAATAACTTGATAGAATGTGAGATTCAGAGAAAAATGACTTTGCTGTGCTGTCCTACTAGGTTTCAGTTTAATCCAAACAATATCGACCCAAAAAAAAAAGAAGCAGCCCATTGAACAGCTTGATGAAGAATGCTTGGTTTTTTGGTCTCTACTCTTGCCTCTAAATCCTTTTCACATATTGGAAGTTTTGACCCTTTATGCATTGAAGGGAGATCTGGAAGGATGTACTTTGGGGAGGAGAAATCAAGTGGATTTTCTAAAATGGCTTCTCTTCTCTCCTCTCCTCTCCTCTCCTCTCCTCTCCTCTCCTTGTTCCTGTGAACCATTTTTCAATACCACTTTAACAGATTTCTTAATGATCTACAGGACAGATACTCCATCCTTCTTTACATTTGCTCTAAAAGGTTTACCCAATTTTCAAAAGTATAGGACCTCATAATGAAGGAGAACTAAGAGTACTATTCTCAGTTCCTGCGATTCCACATGATGGTCAACCTGGCCATTTGATGAAGTCATGAATTTGGTTATTCCAGATTCTTTCTACTTGCAACCTCTGGTGAAGGTGGCTTTGGCACAGTGGTCTGTGAATTCACACAGTTCATAAGCTAGTTCAGGTCAGTTCATAAGCAAGTGCACTTGTAGGCATAAGGAAGCATTTTACAGATTTCAACCACAGTTATCCTAAAGATTGGGGGATTATTCTTTTGAAAAAGGTAGATCTTGGGTCAAAGATTAGGATCTTCACCATTGCCAGAAAGAGTCCCTTCCAGTTCTGGCAACTTAGAAGCTGCTCCCTGTTTCCTTGGGAGCTTTCTTGTTGCTGTTGTTGGCGGCTGAATTTTTGATCTGCTTTTGGCATAAAGTGACTTGAGAATCAGCATGTCAGTACTGATAAACTATAGACTTCCTTATCCTTAATGCAGATGTGGAAATTTGCCATTGGTTATGATCACTGAACTTCCTATTTGAATTGACCTTTGAGATAACAGGAAGAATATTCCATTAAAAAATTCCCTAAGTACTGCAGAAATAAAGCATTTCAGCCGTCTCTGGCTCCATTCTAAACATAATCAGCAGTTTTAAACTAAACAAAGCTATTTTGATGTTTCTCTGAATTTTTCCTCCCAAAGGAGTCATTATGATTTTCCAATATTCTCTAATCCTTCACAATCCAAATCAACATTTTAAAGGTTTTTTTTCATGTGTACATTTTGACTTTTTCTCTATTGCATCCAAGCTGATACTTGTGGCCCCAGAAGCCCAACCACCTGCTCTGTCAAGTTTCACTCACAAACTTCATTTATATGAATGTGAGCTATATTTCTCTTTGGCAAAGGAGAAAAGAAAAGGCAATGAACCTGCCAGATCCTGCTGGTCCTTGTGCTGTTGCATTGGACTAACTATCTTTTATTTGGGGATTAGATGATTGTCTTTGATCTACTTTTATTATCATAATCTTGGATTCTGAGAAAGGCAATCAGCATCCAAGACAAAAGTATTCCTGCAAATGGAGGAATGAATTCCCAGAAAAGGGCTGTGTTTTCAGATATGTATGGAGTCATTCTTCAATCATTTTGAATTCCATATGTTATTGCCAATTCAAAATGTTGGGGTATAAATGTAAACACCACTCGCTCCCATTCTTCTCGTTATATTTCATTTTTTTTCTTTGTCCTGTCTGATTTCTCTCTACCATTGAACTTTATATATTTTTGTGGGAAAATGATTTCTCTCTCTCTGTTTTTTTTAGCTTTTTAAAGAAATATGGACAGGCTTTACCATCGAACACCTCACTTAGGCAAGTGTAAAGAAAGGGGAGGAAAGGTTTGCTCATGGAACGTGCTGCGATTGCTTTCCTGGGAAGAAAATCACTAGCCTGGACTTGGACGCTTCACATCCAAGGGATGTAAGGACTTTGAGGTTGACATTCCCCTTCGATATCCCACAGTGCTGCAGGATTTTTGGCCATCTTGGAAAACTGAGTCAAAGAACTCTGCTTCTGCTTCACAAACATCTTTCGCAGAGTTTTAAAGTCTTGTGGTGCAGTAGCAAGAATCTACTTTTCCTCCTGTCTTTTCCTGTTTCTGGAAAAAGACACCAGCCCCACTTCAGAAGATGGGATGAGATGTGCCAGATGATTTTCTTCTCTCCTCTTCTCTGCCAAATGTAGGAGCAGCTTAGCCTCTCCCCAAATAACAACCCCCTTGCCATTTTGCCCTCTCCTTTCCATAAAAAGCTGACAAACAGTAGTGAAGAATGAAGATAAAGGGGTAAAGAGTGTAAATCACTCCTTTTTTTGCCAGTCTTCAGATGAGAGGTTAAAGGAAGCCCCAGCACTAGGAAGTTAAAGTGGGGATATCACAGTGAGGATGAAAGGAAGAAATAACAAGAACAAGAGCAAGGCCAGGAATCCTGTCCAAGAAACCTGAAACAAATGAGAAAATAATTATTGTTGATTAACTGAGCTTTTAAAGACCATTTTAAAAGAAAACTATTAATACGCTGGGGAGACTTCGTTATGAAAGGAAGTATTGCTAGTGAACGTCTCAGGACTTTCTGAAAGTGCTATGTACAAGCCTTGCAGCCAGAAAAGAGCTGTACTACCATAATATTTGCCACCCTCTCTACCAATCCTCATCCTGCCAGTGGAAGGATGCTACTATGGAGGGGTCTATGAAAATTTGCCACAGCCAACTCACCACAGCTAACTTGCCACAACCAAATCGCCACAGCCAACTTGCCACAGCCAACTTGCCACGGCCAACTTGCCACAGCCAACTTGCCACAGTCAACTTGCCACAGCCAACTTTCTGCACCCAACTCACCATGGGATAACTCCCCATGGCCAATTTGCCATGGGACAACTCACCCTAGGATGAGAGTTACACTAATCAAAGAAATCGTGGAATAGAATCATTAAAGAAAGGATGCCAAAGGAGGGAAGTGAAATGTGAATGACAAAAATTAAAATACTTTTTGAATTATTTTAAATAATTAAATTGAATTGTTGAGTTGTCCTGTTGTGAGTTGGTTGTGATAAATTGGCCATGGTGAGTTGACCATGGCAAGTTGGCTGTGTCAAGTTGTCCCATTCTGACCATGGAATGGGGTTCTTATGTATTCTGTGCAAGGCAGTTTCAATGAACGGGATTGGTGGATTTCCCTACATTTATTTTGCTCCCCTTCTACAAAATGCCACAAACCGATGAGAAAACATCCACCAATCATTCTTAACTTAATTGTCTAGCCAACTATCAAAGCTAAACTGCTTAAGACCATTCAAACTCCATCCTTAACTAGTTTAACTACTAAGTTTAGCCAACAGTCAAAAGTCATTCCCAGTTCACTAAGCTGAGAGAAGTCTCAGGAAAAGTGGTGAGAGCCAACCATTTGCTTAATGTCCCAGATCTCCCTCCAACTTCAGCATGCAATCCCCAGCATTTGTTATTTGTTAAGTCTGGTTATTTTAAATATAGGGCTAGTGCTCTTCTGAAAGGGCACTGAAGTCTAGCTAAGTACCTACCGTAAAATTGCATCACTTGTTGCCAGATGAAGGGAGAAATCCTATTTTAACATAGGAACGACACAGGGCTACTTTAAACCCATTTCAGGTATGGGTTGAGGATGAGCTGAAGACAACTACAGGACACAGCAGAAAAAAAAGAGATAGACTACTGGGATATGTTACTATTATCGTTAGATGGAAAATGGGGAAGATCCTCAGGAATGTTTGTTTGTTGCAATAGTATGCGTACAAGCCTTAATTTCTAACTCAGTCATTCCCAATCTTATTGCTCCAGATTTAGTGGGAGCTGAGAGCACTAGACGGGGATAACCTGCTCTTATTTGTGTCTGACTATAAAAGCAGGAAATATTTTTAAAAGCATAAAATGGGAAGGAGATTTAACTTGCCTGACAAACGCTTTCCTAAGTATTGGCTTGTGGCACTTGTACAAAATCCATTGATGCTTGTTACAATTTCCTGGATGTAGTTTCTTGTTTATAGTCACCTTCCTTAGCAGCAAAGTAATAAGAAATGAAGGAAAAACTATCACACTCCAAGAATTGACTCATTCAAAAGGAAATTTTTGCTCCTATGTCCTTGAAAATGTTGCATTCCCAGTAGAAGAGAACATCAAGATTTTGGCTTTTTAATAATCTTTCTTAAATATGCTCTAATTGGATTTTCTCTGATTTCAAATGCAATTTGAAATTTACATTTGAAAATTAGAGAAAACCCAATTACAGTATATTTATATTATAGTATATTTGGTATATTTCAAATTATAAAATTTGTAATTCAAACTTAATGTTATTTCTTGGGTAATATGTGAAACTTCAAACTAATGTTATTCATTTTAGAGCATTTTTGCAGCATGGTTTTTGTCTTTAGCAAACACTTAAGAAAACCTAGAATTTTCCTCCCTTTGTTTAGGGGACACAGATGCCCTTTTGGTATTTCCAGAGGGATTGGATTACTCCCTTGACAGCACTAAGGCAATTTACTGAATGTGATACCCTTTCTAGATGTGTCTCAACATATACAACTTAACCTTGAGAGCCAGTTAAAAATAAGGCAATACTACAACAATCTCAAGACCAGTACAGGTTTGTTGAAAAGAATTTGCCCTTTCAGAATTTCTGAATGTTTTCATCACTATTGAGGATGATAAAAAAATTCATGTGGGCCATACTGATATATTGCATAAAAGAATATTTGAAAGAACAAGTAACACAAGTGACCCTATTTCTTTCATAATTGAAATATTCCAATATAACAACCTAATACAATATACTGTACAATGTGTCAATCATTTTCCTAATTTAATCTTGATGCTTGCAAGATTGATGTCAGCCTTGTGAGATGTTTCAGTCAGGAAGCACGACTAGATTGACTAATTCTACTTTATTGTAAGTGATTTATTACATCAACAGAATCTTGCAAGTCTGAAAGTACATTTCTTCCCTCTCACCTTTACAGCTAAGAAGCAGAGTTGCCTTTTGTCCAACCATTCCTCTGGCTGTGGTTTTTCAACCTGTCTCCCAAGGTCATTCTCACATACCATTACAATATAGCATTAAACAATCAACACTGACTTGTGTCCAATACACACACACACACACACACACACACCGTATTTTTCGCTCCATAAGAAGCACCAGACCATAAGACACCTAGGTTTCAAGGAGGAAATGAAGAGAAAAAAAATATGAATCTGGAGTGCCGTCTCAATGTGCGTGAATATGGAGCAGCAGTGCAGTGAGATCAGAAGGCGGAGCCTGAGAGGACTAACATAGGTGTCCTCTCATGTGCCAGCTCTGCCAGTTGACTCCTGCACTCTGGCGGGGTTCAGCATTGTAAAAGGACCCAGTCACCACGGTCCGGTTGTGATATTGCTCCATAAGATGCACAGACATTTCCACCCACTTTTAGGGGGAAAAAGTGTGCCTTACGGAGTGAAAAATGCGGTATTTTTTTTTCAAATGTTGGCATCCTTCAACACAGTGAACTTCTTAAGATGCATAACAATAAGATTCAAAAAGCCTGTCATGCTATGTCCCAAATATATTTGTGAAGATAAATGTAAAACAAAATTATTGATACTTATTAGTCTGGAAAAAGGTGGTAATCTTTTTAAATGATTTGCAAGTGAAGGATACAGTAATGAGCCTGATAGAGCCCATCAGTTTTGTCAAAATCAGTCCAAGAACATAACCCAAAATTATCCAGTAAGAATTATCCACAGAAAAAGCAACTAGGTATCTAAGTCCTTTTTTTTTGCCTTGACAAGTGTTCATAACTCTATTATCATAAAATCACTGTATAAAATGGGATTTATGAATAATAACAAGGCAGAAGGCATTGCTTTCTAAGAAATACACCAATGATTTTCAGAAAGATAATCTAGATGATACTTTAGTCTTCCTGAGATATGTTTTATAGAGTAGAATCAAAGATGGAATTTTGGGGGTTACATTGGGGTCCTTAGAGTTGGTGGAAATCAGTTCCACAATAACAGCCTTACATCAGTTGTAACATTTGGAGGTGGCAATTTCATGGCTTGGAGATGCTTTGCTGCTTTAGGCCACAGTGACTTGTCATCAGTGAAGGAGAATAAATTCTGTATTATATAAATATACAAAAGAATATCAGACCATCTGTCCTTCAGCTGAAGTTGAAGCACAAGTGATTGTCCAGATTTTATAGCCCAAATGTAATAGACTTACTTATTATAGAAGCTTATGAAGTTTTACTCAACCAAAATGTGGAGCAGGGAGCTCAGATGGCATACTCCAGATTGGTGACATATGATTTGATTGGTTCAAAATCTTCAAAGTGAATTTCTTAACACCATCATTTGAGTTATGCATCGCTGTGTGTATATTCATGCATTTCATCATTTGAACCTGGCATTGCTCACTTTGATGGCCAGCAGCTTTCCAAGGTCTCATGCGAGGTCCTTCTACCACCAGAGTAGGAGAAATGGTCTGAGAGTCTGCACATGCTGTGTCACATTGCTGGCTTGCCCTGACCTGCAACATGAAGTTGCTGTGAGACAAACCAAAGATAAATTTTAAAAAGCAGCTGTAAAAGCAGAACAAGGAAAAAGGAAACACAAGGGCTGCTGTGTTCTTCTTCAAGTGTTTATTTATCCTTTTTCTGTCCAGCATTTCTGTTTGAACGAGGCTTCACTTAGTGGAATAAGATTTTTTTTTTTGGTCTGTTTATACATTTCAGAGCTTTCCCTGAGAAAGGAGTCATCTGAAACTCATGAAAGAAATAGTGTAAACAGAGATGCTGGAAAGAAAGAAAAAAAAGAAGTAATACAGAGTTGGGTTAAAAAGCAGCAACTGGTTTGTTTTTTCCTTGCATATGCTGTGAAGGAACCAGAAACAACAAATTGTGTTGCTTTAAGTGATTTGACATGAATCTGAGTCCATGCAGCAATTGCACTGTGCTGAAGGATCAAACTGAAAAGGCTGATCAATGAATGTTGTCCTAGTTTCTAACAGTTCCGTTCTAACGTTCAGCAAAAAAGAAAAGAATTCAAAGCTAACCTATCACCCTCTTTCTTCCTGCAACATACTTGCAGTATAGGATTTGCACTGAACAAATGACATATTACATCCTTTATAAGTTATAAAAGAAATGGTCCCGATGGAAGAACAATACAATCAGGAAGGATCTGCTGGTATAATATACCTGTTAAGTAAATGTACTATTTTGATGCAACTAGAATTTGTCTCACCCTTCCATTTCTATTTTTTTGTCTATTTTTGTCTTCCAAATGTTGTCTTGCTTTTAAACTATTATTTAATTTAAGCTTCTAAAACAATTCTAAACTGCTGTGCAATCTGTTTTTATATAATACCATGCAGGGGTGGGCTTCAAACATTTTAGCAATGGGTTCTCTGCCTGGTTGCTGGGTGGCCGTGGCCATGCTGGGTGTGGCCTTGGTCTTCTGCACCATGGCGGGGGAGGCGTTTTTGCCCTCCCAGGGCTCCGGAAGCTTTCCTCGAGCCTCCGGGAGGGTGAAAACAGCCTCTCCAGGGCTCTGGAGGCCCTCTGGAGGCCGGAAACGGGCCCTTTCCCAGCTTTTCGGAACTTCTGGGAGGCCCGTTTTTTACCTCCCTGGGCTCCAGAGGCTTTCCTCGAGCCTCCGGGAGTGCGAAAACAGCCTCCCTGGGCTCCAGAGGCCCTGTGGAGGCCAGAAATGCCTTCCTGAACTTCTGGGAGGCCTGTTTTTTGCCTTCCCTGGGCTCTGGAGGCTTTCCTCGAGCCTCTGGGAGTGGGAAAATGGCCTTCCTGAGCTTCCAAGGCCCTTTGGAGGCCAGAAATGGGCCCATTTCCGACCTTCTGGAGCTCCGAGAGGCCCGTTTCTTGCCCTCCCCAAGCCTCCACATGGGTTCTGCACTTACCTGGGATCCAAAATGGGCTGCTTGGGGACTCCTGGGAGGGGCCAGGCGGGCAGGGCTAGCCAAAGGTGGGATTTACGGGGTTTGCCGAACTCGCTATAAAATTAGCTACTGGTTAGCTACGGGTTTGCCCAAACCCGGGCGAACCCGCAGCACCCCACTCCTGGTACCGTGTGAAAAGTACACTAAGAAAAAATAAACCCTTTTCTAGAACAAACATATTTCATCTGTAAGCCATGGGGGGGGGATTGTTCTTGTGATGCTATTTGAACAGTGCTCTGATCAACATTAATTGCTAAGAGTTGCAATTCTAAATTGCAAAATCATAGGTGTGTTTGGGAAATTTAACTTTGATTCTTATAGAGCTAGGATGCCATGTTTAAAAGAGCAGGCAGGCAGTATTCAAATTCTCCATTGCATTCAGCAGGATGTAATCAACAACAATCATGTTAAGAATATCCATTGCCATTCCAAAAATCTAATTTAGACCCAGAACATGAATACCAATACAATATCCACTGGAAGTGATCTTAGGAGCCAGATCTCTCTGTCCTGATAATATCTGAAGAACAAGGTCCTTTCTGGTATCTGAGGCCAGTTGCTGAAACTTCCTATTACACTTCATCACCATAAGATTATGTTGTATGTAAATCAATGGAACCACTAAAGTGTGAATGCTTCTCTTTGATATTAAGAACTCTCAGTGACTGGGTGCATACGATTATCAATCTAATTTTCTAAAATTGATGAATCATAAACTATCAGCATGGCTGGTTCAAACAAGCACATTAAGATCCAGTTCAATGAGGCAAATAAACTTAATCATATTAAGCTACAGTTCTGGAGATCTGGAATGTCAGAATAAACAAGAGGAACAGTACAGAAAATAATAGGGAAGCACTTACACCCCTACTACTTGCGCTCTGGCATAAGACCCAGATTTAATTTTCTTGTGATTCAAGTTCAACAAATAGAATCCAGGTGGTATCTTTCTGCATCCAGAAGTGGAAGAGGGAATCCTGTGATTTTTTGGGGGGTGATTTCCCTGCCTTTGCCATGAAAAATGGGGGATGGAAAACTTCAGGGAGGTGCAGACGGTCAGTCCTTTTTTTTACAGATCAATGCCTTACACTGGCCAGGAGATTGTATTGTGAAATAATAGTGCACTTTATTGTAGTCCAATCTTTTGGCACAGTTACAGATTGTTCGTAAGATGCTGGGCTGATAAAGTTGTATCGGTTTGTGCTACGGTTAGAGATCTGAAGTTAAGGTCAACTATTTTATTGCTATATTTTGTAGCTTGGAATTTGTAAATGCTCAAAGAAAGCAGGTCCGTAATTTGTACAGGATCAATTCTTGGAAATAGAGCTTCAATGAGCAATCACCTTGAATATACCATTTAGATGTCCTAATGCTTCTCTCCTATTCCATAAAATATTCATTAGGCAAAAATAAAGGTACGCTATATGGTTTTAGATAAAGGGGTTGTTGTGGTAAATAGAGATCTAAGGCACAAGGCTAGAGACTGTGAGTCCTGCCTTAGGCACAAAACCAACTGGTTGACTTAATGGACTTAATACTCTCTCAGCCCTAGGAAAAAAGCAATGGCAAACCACTTTTGAAAATCTTGCCAAGAGAATTGCAGGGAGTAATGCAGGCAGTTGCATTAGGAATCAAGACTGCATTGAAGGCACTCACAAAAAATTCTTTTGGTGGCTGAAGCAGAAGATTATAATCAGATTCAAATTCAACAACACTCCTTTAACTCTGTTCCTTTAGTGAGAGATTATGGTTTAGACGGTAATGTGTGCATACTTGCAAAATTACTTTAAAATATATGCATAGCTCCAACTTCTTTTTTTAGGATGAAACAGCTGGGCAATGTACTTATTTGTTAATGTTTCAGCAAAATACAAAACTACAATGAAAAATCTAATGCTCACATGATTCATCATTCCTATTATATTCTACGCCAAGCGAACATATTTATGCGCCTGAATTTAATCTAAGAAGTTTTGAATGTCATCAGAGTAGAGACTTAGAGGCTGAATAAATATTCCTAAGTGAACTAATATCCCACAGAATCTATAAAAAGGAAGAAGGCAGATTATAAAAATCCTTTGAACATACATGGAAATTTAGTCAAGATTTCTGTTATTTTATGTTTTAAATATACAATGGCATCATTAAATAGTGGGAAGAAGTCAAAAATATTACATAAGCCTCTTTGCGTTATATCCTTTATCTTTAAGGGAGGAGCTCATCTCAAACATTTGTGCATATATTACAGATGACAATATCTCTTCCTCCCATCCCTTAAGACTACTCACTCTGCCTTCCATGCTCCCTTCACACTGATCTCAGATCTGGATTTCTATATTTGTTATTTGTGTGCAGCAACTGAGTCCATGAACTTGCAATGCATCTGCTACATGAGGAATCAATATGAAGGCAGTACTATGACAGTGACATCAGTTTGTTTACGGTCAATTCCTCACATGTAGAAATATTTATCTTGCTTCTCATCCTAGACTCTCAGTCTTTTTTCTTGAGAATAAGATGCTGAAATCAAGCCCAAGGTCAGAGATGACACAGTGAAGCCCAATTGAGTTCAATCTTTTATTTGCTTGCATGCTAATGGACAGAATCTTGCCAAACTAAAACTATAACTTTCTACTAGATATATCTTGAGGGGGCAGTGACCCTGAACCTCTTCCCCTCTCCCCCATCCAGCACAGTTTCTTAATCCGAGCCTTTTTCTGGGAATGTTCTGTGTTGCAAACACTCTACTCCATTGTGTGGCCCTTGCTGCTCTCTGAGCTTGGAGGTTTTCTTGCAAACCTTTTATCACCAAACTAGGTAACATCATCAGTGCTAGAAGGAGTGGGGTTTGCTGTTATTTTTACATACTAGTAGTTTGTCCTGTCTGTGTTGGTGAGAGTGATCTTGGTGGTTCCTTATTGGTTACTGTTAACTTGTGTTGGCATTTCCTTGATTGAGGTATCATTTACTTCTTGATTGTTGGTCCTCCAGGTGCACTTTCCATCATCTTTTTTAAAGTGATTGTAGGGGCATCTTAGCAGGTTCCCCTCAAGAATAGCTGCCCATAAGGTGGTTATTGTCTTAATTGCAAGTAAACCAGGTATTGGACAAGCTAAGGACTGTCATATTTTGTGGCTAAATACTATTGTTTCATGCTCTTTTATTACTTGACTGAAGGGAGCATTGGTTAGCTCATCTGAAGATTGGTATTTTGTTAGTGGCAGAACTGGAGACAATCTTGGCAGAGCTGATATGAATTGGTCTCTGAGGGTTTGGAGAATACAAGTGGTGACTGTGAGGAAGTATAATGATAACTAGCATCAACTTGAAAATCCTGAGGGAAGCCAGCCCAAGATTTCACTACAATGTTTTCAATATGTGGACGACTCACAGCTGTATCTATTTACTAAGCATTAAACTTATTCAGTAATAATTACTGAATTATTGGATGATGGTAAGGTATTGGGTTTTTTTACTGGGGTTTTATCCTCATAAGCCACCCAGTGAGTGAGTTGAACAGCTACATAAATTTTTTAAATCAATTAATTAATTAATCTTGTCAGCCAAAGCAGATTTGGTTCTCCTGATTAATTTGGAAATTGATTCACAGTTATGTTATCTCCCAGAGAATTTCTCCCCCCCCCCCCATTGATATCTGTGGATATAGTTTTGCTGAATTTCACTTGAACATGTTTGTCTTATATCCATATTTAGAATTAATTGTGCATTAGGCTACATTAACAATTTAGGATGAAATACATTTAAAAACAAACCATTTGAGCTAAATGATTTAAAATACATACTTAAATGAATACCTCATGTAGGTTTGTAAAAAATAATAATAATGTAGAATCCACATTGAGAAAATACTTTTACTAGGCCAACAGAAGCTTTACAAAACAACTATGTTTTCACTTTTCCAATAACTATTGATGAAGCAAAATGGTTCAGATTCGGAAGAAGAACCAGGCCCGGGGTGAGGGGGTGGGGGTGGAGAGGGAAGAGGCTGGATGAGAGTTGTAGTGGCTGATGGTTGAATCTTGTCTCTCTATGTTGCCTTTAAAATAAAATGACTCCAAACATCCAAATAGGTCTTATCCACTACTGAAGTGGAATTAACCTGTGTCAGGGAAAAATAGCAAATAATACTAGCTCCCAATTCTTTATGAGCTGCTCAGATTGTTTGATGTGTGGAAATCAAAAGAGTTTGAACTGATGGAAGACATTTACAAGAACATTAATACAAGCATGAGATAGGCCAGAAATAGTCTTATTTATCCACTCCTAAGTAATGGGCTGCACACACACACACATTCCACAAGCCCTCCTCCCTCCTCAGGCTTGAAGAAAGTCACAAGTGAATTGCCCATATTCTAGGAAGAAGAATTGAAGGTATTTCACTGTACCCCAAGCTTTTCAACCTGTTTGTAAAAGGGAGCCAAGGTCCATAGAAGTAGCCCCAGAGATCATAAATAAAGCATCCAGATACTTATCTCTCTCTCTCTAAGTGGCACTGTGGCTTAGAAACAGCCTTGGGAATGGCTCCTACTTTTACCAGGGTTGAATAAATCCTTTTGTTTTCATCAGGCGTATGCAAAACTGTCCTTGACATTTTGCCTTCTTCCAAGCCAGAACAATTGGCTATGGGAAGCAAGAGTTTTCTCTTCACACCCTAAGAGTTATTAAGCTGCCAAAATCAGTTGAGTGACCGGGATGTTTATCTTGAACTTACACCCAATTTCGTAATAATAATTTCTAATGGGAAAGGCGCCATGTGGGGATAATTAGAGCTTTGTTCCTTTTTTCTTTTTTATTGAATAAGATTTCACCATTGTTTCTCTGAATAAAGCCTGCGGGTTTGGCACTTCAATCTCTCTCTTCTAATGCAGGGACAAAAAGGGAACTTAGAGAGCATGAATGACAGGTTTATTTTATGTTATTCATCTGCTCTGGTTCGTATTGTATATGCTTCCTCCATGCAGTTGAGGGTGATGGACATAGTCCCCAACCTCTTATTTTAATTCCCTAATAAATCTGTGAGGATTAGGAGAGTAAACCTGAGTCAAGAACATAAATGCAAGCTTTATAGTTAAATCAGAATTTGACCCAGACTTTTTAGAATAAAGCCAGGATTAACCAATATTCCACAATTAGAGGGATTTTTATGTCCACAACGATGAGAACCTGGACCAAAGACTGGATGAAATGAGCAAAACAATAATGGTGAACATCAGTACTGGACATTGTAATCTTAGGGCTGTAGATAGACCTTGACCTAAAGGTTACACTCTGAAAATCATCATCTCAGGCCTCTAACAAGGAATGTCTGTCCTATCAGAAGAGGACGGTTCTTATATGAGATGCTTGGGAGGTAAGAATGAAGAGGTGGTGGGGATGGGAGAATGGAAATGTGTCAATATACAAAAAAAACCCAACAACCCAGTGATCAAAAAGATTTGGTGGCACCAGAAATTAGAGAAAAAGTAGATATTATCCACAACCTAAACATCTAACATGGGTAATTCCCAAGACAATGTGGCCCTTTATTAAAAACAAAACAAAAGCCCTTTGCTACTAGTTACAACAGACACAGTAATGGCTTCAAAAAATTCTAGCTTGATTTAAATATTTAAAAAAACAAGGAATACAGAATAACAGGGTTTGAAGGGAACTTGAAGGTCTTCTAGTCCAACCCTCTGCCCAAACAGGAGATCCTATACCATTGCAGACAAATGGATGTCCAATCTCTTAAAAACCTTCAGCAGGAGGTGGGATTACAGTGACTCCTTCCTGTCCGTTCCCTCTGTACATTTTGTGGAATATGTGCAGCATCTGTCTGAATTTCCTGACAGTGGAGCAGGTCACAGTACAAATACCCTTGAAAGTGGGGAGAATCGTTGTTACTGTTTCTCAGTGTTTCAACTATCAATCTATTATAGAAAGTCCATACAGAGAGTGGTAAGGACAGCCGAGAAGATTATAGGAAGCTTGCTTCCTGTTATTCAGGATACTGCTTATAAACACTATGTGCTTAGAGCTCGAAGCATTGTTAGAGACCCCACACACCAGATTCTGTAACAGCTTTGTTCCCTATGCCATCCGTATGGTAGACTCACAAGATTAGGTTTCCTCTCTATGTATACATTTGAACTAGATTGTGTTTCTCTGTGTCATATAATATATGTGGGTAGATGCATAATTTTGTATTTATTTATTTTGTCATGTTCATGTAGTATATATTGGAGGTGGTGACCCTTTGAGAGCTGTATGCAATGAAATTTCATTTTAATGGATGCTGATTAGTGTACATTCAAAGTGACAATAAAGTTATTCTAAGTTCTAAGTTCATTACGCTCCCTTTCCACATCTGTTTGT
>JANHFL010005104.1:161598-175077 GCA_032468155.1 Oxyrhabdium leporinum
ATCCCATAACCGCCCGCGCGGCCGCATTCTGCACCAGTTGAAGTTTCCGGATGCTCCTGTTAGGGAGCCCCATGTATGATCCCATATTAGCTTGAGAAATATGCCATTAAGTAAATTGCTTAAACATATGGATTAGATGAAATTCTCTATCATGCCTAGTTAATTTCCTGTATCTGATTTCAGGCTGCACACGTCTTTTGCTTCCTATGGCAATGTATAAAAATAGAGATAGTGAGTATTGATCATTGTGAAAGTTTCTTGACAGTAGCAAGAGCTTGAAGTTTTATTTAGTAATTTCAATATAGTTCAGAATAGGAATATAAAATAATTTGGCTGGAGGTGGGGTTAGGAAATTTATTTGCATTGCACATTGCAGTGCATGTACTCAAGCGTAAGCCCACTCATATTCATCTCTCCTCAACCAAAACTCTGCAGATATAAATAAAGCTCTGAAAAGAAGCAGTGAAGATTCTCAGTCATCCAGGTCCTACTTGTATCAAAAGCGGTTTTTATTTTTGAAAAGGCAACTGGACTGATTTTTTTAAAGGAAGAAAACATTTCACTTCCTATCCTAGAAGTTTTATCAGCTTCATCACGCCATCCAATACAACTGATGAAGCTTCCAGGATAGGAAGCAAAACGTCTTTTTCTTCACCTTCCTTAAAAAAAAAAATGGTTCAGTTGCCTTTTCAAAAATAAAAACCGCTTTTGATACTCTGAAAGAAAGGTACAGTATGCTGTAACAGTAATAGTGCTCTTTAAAATAAGCTTTAAAAATAAAATAAAATAAAATAAGCACATTAGGGGAATGTGCATTTAAAAAAGTCTACATGGAAAAAGATTATGTCAATGAAAACAAAATAACCTGATTTTTTTTTCCCATTTCATTGATAGTAACATCTATATAAGGTAAGGAAAATTCATAGGAGACCCTGTAAGTATGATCTTTACTATGGATTTCTTCCAGTCCATTAAATAAAGTTCAATAAAATTCATTTAACCAAATTGAGAATGTCTTTTTTTTTGGGGGGGGGGAAATCAAGTAATGAGCAGATGAGAAAATTATCCTGTGAAATTATTCCTATCCCAGAACATGTGTGACAGAAGCCAAAAATAATATATTTCATCGTTTTCCTTAGCTTCTAAAAGGCCCGAGATGTTCTCCAGAACCAGCAATGGCTAGCCTTGAAGCTATTTTTTTCTTCTTCTTTTCTTATCCAAACATAGGGTAGTCAATAAAGACTAATGGTGGGCTTCTTTCAACAATCGAGGTCTATAAACATCAGAGCAAAGATTGTCATCAAACTTACTAAAAATTAACTATTTGCTTTCATTCAATTTTAATTACTACCACAGTTGAACTTGCATTTGTGAAATAGTTTCATGGTTATAAAAACAAAACAAAGCTAAATCAAAGATGAGCTTAGAGATGGAGCCAAAGAACCTTGCCAAGCAGGAAGAGAGTGGTCTCCCTGGTAATATTTAGACTTACTTTCAGATCCAAGTGCTTTGAATTAAAGCTTTCCCAGCAGTTGAATTGCACTGTTAATGAATGGGGAATTACAGTTAAATCTAACCAATATAATAACTAGGAGAAGAGAATAACTAGACAATGGCTTGCTATTTTATAACCTATTAAGCTGTCTTAATGTTATATTCATCTTTTTAACATGCCTTATTTATAAATTAAAAATCTATTCACATGATAATACTGTGCATTTCAATGTAAAAATAAATGACCCCAAAGAAAAGAAAAGAAAAGAAAAGAAAAGAAAAGAAAAGAAAAGAAAAGAAAAGAAAAAAGAAAATAAAAAAAGGGAAAGAAAAGATCAGCAATATGTAAAACTCTAAATGGTTATTGTTTTCTGCAACAGGAAACATTGTATATTGGAATTATTTATTAGACTATTTAGGATCCGCTGTCTGAAAGGTTATCTGAATTCAGGTGTTATGTATTTGTTATAAGCAAGCATTCTGGGAAAGACTGATATTCTTATCATATTGATTCAAATTAATATGCAAATCTTTTGCGATTCTCCTTAGTGTAAAACTGTAATTCAACAATGCATAGAAAGGCATCTCAAATGATATCAGAGTTTTCATATTCATATGTTTCCCTCTTGGAGAGGAATATTATGCTGGAATCCTGTTCTCCACATACATAATCCCTCTGATAATTTTTTCCCCCTGCTACTGAACATCATATTGGAAAGAGAGAGAGGTAAGGAGAGAACTGATCAAAAGTGGTACTCTGAGATAGGAGTAGCTTGCAATAGGAAATGAATCTAATATTTACCAGAGCTGGTATGCATTTATTCCTTTCCATTGGAAAAGCTAATACAAAGCACTGATGTGCTGACTGGGGAATTCTGGGATTTGAAGTCCATACATCTTAAAATTGCTGGGATTACACTATTTTAGTCTAGTAATCCTGTGAAATGGACGGAAAGCAAAATGCCAAACTTCTGGCATACATGAATACTCCCGTGCCTACCTTTCTTCCTTTTATAATCTACTCTATAATCAGACCTCCCAGTACAGCACACTTAATAAAAAGAAAATAGAAGCCTAATCATCAATCAATAGTAAAATTTTAAAAACAGGAATAAAAGCAAGCAAATCTGGAAGATTAAATTGGCAAGCAGAAAAAATAATTTTAGGACCTTATTTATTTAGGCTAGCAAAGGGCAAAAAAAAATTTTTTTTAAAAAAAAGAAAAATCTTACATTTTAAATCTTAAAAGTCACAAAATGAAATTGTTTTACCATTTACTGAAAAAAATACATCAAAATGTCCTATCTAGGGAGAATATTCCACAATTTGAGAGCCAGCACACAAATAAAATGCAAGTATATATGGTTATTAAAAGCCACTGCTAAATCTCATAGATATTTTTATGTAGGTGATACAAAACAGAGTAAGGCCTAAAATGTTATTCTGAAGGCATAAACAGGAACTGGTTTGATAGAGTTCTTTTTTTAATTACTGGGGCTTATAATGTCATGAAAAATTTTATAGTTTCCACTTAAAACTCGAACTAAAAAAACAAGCTACTGATTAAATATTTGATGTATTTTGGATAGTTAATATATCACTCTCAAGTGAATTATCCTGTGCTGGGTGTGAGTGAATCTGTCAGCCAGGGTTATGTTCTAGTTTCTATTAAAACAACAAGAGCAATACAGCTTTTGCAAATAATGTTCTTTAACAGGATGCATAATTGTCCATTGTTTCACAAATAATGGCATAGGAATATATTTCATCTTTGTTTTTTTCCAATCTATATACAGTATTTAAAATTCTTGGATGATAGATGAAACAAGAAGGGTTCTGTAAGCATTGCTTTCCTCTTTTATTTCGGGACAGTTTTCTTTTTCTCCATTTACAACTTCCAGCTGCTTTAAAACAAATTGTGTAACTATCCTGACAATCACACCATTCCCTCAGAACACCAGAGTTACACAGGCGCAATAACCAACTCAAACTATCTCCTTTCTTTCTGAATAATTAATGCTTTATTATTGCAGTTAATAGCAGTTACCATCAGGAGGAGTAGAAAAACATTTCTTGTAGTGGCCCTCAAATTGTTGTTCATGTTCTGCTGTTGCTAGGCAACCAAATGTCACTACTGATGTCTCACAAGGCTCTGATTTCAGAGTAGGACAGAGAAGAGCAGATATTAAAGCAGGCACAAATGCAATTCATAGAAAGGTCAACATGTCTGCTTTCGGACACCATCAGTAAAAATATTCTCCTTGACTACAGTCTCTGTTAAGGCTATTTCTTTTTATACCCAAGAAAACCTGCCACAGTCATAGTTTAAATCATAGTTAAGGAGAAGCAGCTCTCTTCTTAAATGTTGCTTCTATATTCCAGAAATATCCTACTGGAGAGCTAGCTCTGGCAAGTGAAAATATGCACTGCCAGATTTAGTGCGGTCTTCTGAGGTAGATTGAGAGGTCCACTCTACCTGGAACTGAAGTGAAGTGACTGTGATGCCTACAAGATAAGTGGGAGCGGGGTGGGATGGGGGAGCAGAAGAAGTAGAGCCATTAGAAAAAGACTACATAGGAAGAAATAAGAGAGACACAGCAACAAAGTATATTTATTTATTTGGTTTATTTGATTTCCAAAAGTGACACTGTACAGCTTGCTCTCACTGGAGGTCTCCCTTCTGCTTGGTATAGACTTCTGCTCCCATAATTCCTCAATCAGTGGCTGTTTGGGGAGTTCTGGGAGCTGAAGTCCACACCTCTTAAAGTTTCCAAATCGGGCAAACATTGTTTTAGTCAGTCTCTAAACATTGACCTCTACATTTCAACTTTTTATGTAGTATAATTTTTCACATTAATCTCAAGTATAGTTCTCGAAGGGTTCACGAATATAGTTATATAAAATGTTTATCTTATCCAGTCAAGCCACTCATTAAATTATTATAATTATTATTTATTTCTATTTTCCCCAAGAACTTCTTGTATGATCTGTCCTCTGTTAAAATGATGAGATAGCAGAATTGTTTCTCCCCTTTCTAGAGAAGAAAGGGCAGTGTTTTGTTTTGCCTTTTCTTCATGTTATAATTAATTTCCATCAATGGAACAATGCACACAAATTAGCTTCAGCATGTACAAGGAGACAAGTGCAAAGATGGGTTTGAAGTAGGATAATCTGAGATCTGAGCTGCTTCTTATTCCATAATAGCCCAGTTTAAGTTCAACTCTTTGATGTGACCTTGACTGAATCTCAGACAAACCGACAATCAATACAATCATTAGTGGCAAATCTTAGCAAAGGATGTGATTCCATTACAGGTAGTCCTCCAGTGATGACAACAGATGGGAACAGAATTTTCATTTCTAAGCAAGTGGGTGATGCCTGATTTTTAACCTTCATAAATACCTGCTGGTTGCCAAGCACTTAAATGTTGTTCACCTGACTGATGGGATGCTGTGCTGGATGTAGGCTTGAGGGCAGATTGTAAATATTTTTTTTCAGTGCTATTGAAACTTCAGTCACTGAACAAGTGGCTATAAGTCAAGGACTATCTTTCCTATCTATCTATCTATCTATCTATCTATCTATCTATCTATCTATCTATCTATCTATCTATCTATCTATCTATCTATCAACTATCCATCCATCCATCTGTCTATCATCTATTAAATTTATATGCCTCCCGTCTCACTGACAAGTGACTAATAATGCTGCTTCTATATTCCACTACATATATACTTTATAGGTACAGTATATGCTGAACAATGCTACTAATGCATGGCAGATATGATAAGCACTGTAAATAATCCATTGTACAATTTCTACAAAGATTAGATTTACAAAACAACATGTTTGCTTTCAGAGGACATAATAACTTCAGTCAAGGGTGACACAGAGACACAGAGATTGCAGTGACTGCACGTTCGTAGGGCAGTTACCTGGGCAGAGCCTACACCTTTCATATTGTAAGGCATCACAGTTGTACATGGGAGGAGAATTAGAAGGTGCTAGCCAAGCCCCATTTTTCTGAAGACGCTGTGGCAAGGCAGTTATAGGCACCTTCTGTACTTGTTTTTAATTCAGATACAGGCAGTTCTTAACTTACGATCACAATTGAGCCCAACCAATCCTATGGATAAGCAAGACAGTTAAGTGATTTTTGCCCCATTTTACAACCTTTCTTGCCACAGTTCTTAAGTGAATCACTGCAGTTGTTAAGTTAGTAACACAGTGAAGTGAATCCGTCTTTCCCATTGACTTTGCTTGTCAGAAGCTTGCAAAAGGTGATTGTGACCCCAGGGCACTGCAACCATCATAGATACATGCCAGTTGCCAATCATGTGACCATAGGGATGCTGCAATGGTCATAAGGGTAAAAAACAGTCACGAGTCACTTTTTTTCAGTGTTATTGTGACTTCACTGAAAAGAAGGACTAGGGGGGATATGATAGCAGGATTCCAGTATTTGAGAGGCTGCCACAAAAAGGAGGCGGTGAATTTATTTTCCAAAGTGCCAGAGGGCAGGACAAGAAACAACGGATGGAAACTAATCAAGGCGAGAAGCAACCTGGAACTAAGGAGAAACTTCCTAACAGCATGGGCAATTAACCAGTGGAACAGCTTGCCTTCAGACGTTGTGGGTGCTTCATCACTGGAGATTTTTAAGATGAGACTGGACAGTCACTTGTCTGAAATTGCCTGCTTGAGCAGGGGGCTGGACTAGAAGACCTCCAAGGTCTCTTCCAGCTCTATACTGATTCTGAATTATTGTAAGTCAAGGACTACCTGTATTTGCTTTAGATTGTGTGTACTAAAGAGGTCTAAAAAGAATTAAGATGCAGTATATGTGCTTTAGAATATTTGACGTCACCTTGCTGTTTGCTTAATGTACCTCTTGAAAAGAAAAAAGATTTCCCCCCACCCTGGTGTCTTTCCCTCCTTAAAGCTCTGTTAATGCATACAATTTTACTTCTTATTTAGCTGTTTATCCCACCACCCTCTGTATGGCTTCAAGGAAGTGCTACTTCCCCAGGCCTGTTTCTACAGGTATATTCTGCTCCTCCATCCATTTCTGCCACTCAAAATCCTCTTATCAAGAAGCTGCAATGCCCAAAGGTTTAAAACATTTATGTCTGTCAGCACATGGAAACTGAAGTTGTTCCAAAGAATCATCAGATATGCCAGCAAAAGTAAAATAGGAAATTCTTAAATAATATTAAAATAACACCCTCAGGAGTATGGAATGGAAATCAGGAGATAGAGGCCACAATATATTTGGGCAGTTTTGTCTAAACCTCACCATAAGTTAGTTTTACAAGAAGTCAAGTCAGCACAAGTGAGAGTAAATTAAAAAGAGATAAACAGTTCAAAAGATGAATAATAATCACGACAACCACCCTAACAATAACAAAATGCATTTTTCTAGCCAGTTTAAATATTTGCAAAAACCTCTGTGTTTGCTTCTTCCTTAATCCTTCTATTTATAGTTTGTTCTATTGCTTGTTCCCTCCTCCTCCTCCTCCTCTTCCTCCACCTTCTTGTCCTGCTTAGTTTCAGAATAAACTTGGTTTAGTTTATTTTGCACTAAACACTGTTGTTACAATGAAGCTGATCAATACACTATATGAAAGTTTTGTTTTTCAGCCAGGTTGTCACAGAGGCAACTGTGTAACTTGTAACTGGCCCGAGGTCACCCAACTGGTTGCCATACCTGATGGAGAATTAAAACCCAGGAACACCACTACCACGTCAGCTCTTTCTGATCTGTAATCATTCTATCAGAAGAGTTGGAGCTTCATTGGATGTATATACACAAGCAGGAATAACGTCTAGGCATCCATTAATCCACATGCTCCAACCTTCATGTTGGTTTGTGACCTTTTATTGTCCCAGATGGTGCTTCAGAGTACAAAAAGTTTTGACTTGAGTTACTTCAAATCTGCAAATTTAAAGAATGCATTCAAAATCTGGAACTTATTATACCATGGAATTGAAATTTCAAGGATCTTCACCAACAGTTGTATTTGCAAATTTGTGGTTTGTCCAGCATGACTGAAGTTAGTTGCAGTCATATGATCGTGATTTCTAATGCTTCCGACCAGCTCCCAATGCAAAGTCAATGCAAAAGTCAGAAGGAAATCAAAAGTTTCTCCCATTCCTACTGCGTTTTTTCCCCCACCTGTTGTCATCATGTTGCTCTGTTTAGGTAAAAAAATATCTCTGAAAGCATGATCCAACTACTGTATTAACCCCAGTTTTCTATAAAACTTTCTCATAGTTCATTTGCATGTCTGTTTGTTGTTGTTGTTATTGTTCCTGAGTATGGAAAAGACCTCTGAATTGCCCATATCAAATAATATGCTTCTATATTTTTTTGCCCGAAAGAAGCAAACCCACAAATCCTACTGGCTACGTACAGACATGAGTATTGCTATGTTCTGCACATTTTTTGAAGTCTCTCTGATTTCTTTTTCATCCAGTTTCTGCCCTGCAAAACTTATTTCTTCTAATTAGACTGAGCAAGAGGAAGACATTCAGAATTAGGTGCAGCTTTCTCTGTGTTCACAAATACTTCAGTAAGTAGCCTCACAAGTACAGAGTGCTATGTTTTAAGTGGAACCTTAGTCTGTTTATTGCATAGCTATTGATGTGTATTGGACTTGTTCTATTTTTGAAATAGTGCCATGGTAACTAGTCTCACTTGACAAAAACCTGATGTCACAGCAAAATTAAAGGACGTAGAGACTGAACTTCAGGTAGCTGGAGAGATCAAGGCTGTTAGCACAAGAGTCATATCATTAGAAAAACAAGTTACATTTGTCTTTTGACAATATATTCCTGGCTGGGGAATGCAGGATTGTCAGTGAATCAAGGACAATGATGTTTTCTCATTCCTCCAGTGATCCCATTATTTCTGCCTGCCTTCATAAATAGATAATACAGGAGAAGAATTTCTGAAACACAGATAGAACGGTTTCTGAAACATTTTGTTAATAATGAGCCTATTAGGTAAAGAAAACATGCATATGAAGCTGAAAAGTTCTTAATTGCTGATGAGGATGGTATCTCCAGTATTTAAGCCTCCAATAAAAAGAAATTCACTTTTTGTTCTTTACCCCAGCTATTCACATCCGTTAATTTGAATGGTAAAGATTCCTTGGCTTGCTTTGCAACATAAAATCTACATCCAGAATGTACTTTTCATTCCCTTTGCATAAATAAAGGGAGAAAGAATTCCAAGTCAAAGAAAAGTGCATTCAAGGCATATTCTTCTATATCTACTTTAGCAACTTTGAAAAAAGAAAGCGCAGATGGGGGCTATGTGCTTTATGTCTTAGCTACCAATAAAAGAATTAGTGTTCAAAACTGCCTTAAAAACCAGAATCATGGGATACTGGATTGTTCTGAAAGGAAAGGCCATAACTTTGCAGGCACCGACACGCAGGGGGTGATTTTGGCGGAGATGGTGGTTACTGTTTTATAAGTTCTAAAAGAGTCCACATTTGGGACTCGGTGTTAATTTGAGGGTTGCATAACCTATGCTTTTAAGGCTGCAAATCAAATATTGGGGGTGCCTCCCTCCAATAGTGGCCAATGAATTATAATGTTGTGTATATGGTTTAGTGGCTAAGACATCAGGCTAGAGATGGGGAGAATATAAGTTCTAATCCTGCCTGAAGCACAAAGTCAGTGTGCTTCAGGAAGGAGTAGATGAAGCTCTTGGTGGTTTTCTTGCAGATATTCATTACCCAACTAGGTAATGTCATCAACGCAATGAGAATGTTATCTAGTTAGATAAGGACATTTCTGCAAGAAAACCACCCAGCACAGAGAACACCAAGGAGCTAATCATTTTTTCACAGATCTAGTAAGCAGGCAATTGCAAACCACTTCTCAAACTATAGAGAATTGTCCAGATACGAGTCAACATTAAATCAAAGGCATCTTCCAATTAAAGTCAATCAAATGTATCATTTCTCCTAGTCCCACCCACTTTGAGTAGAATGGCCCCTGGTACGATACTTGAAAGCCAAGTCAGTCTTCAGTCATGAGCCTTTCTCTATTGAGCTCTGCTTTCCTGGGAATTTAGGGAATTTGAATAAATCATACAGGCTTTGTCAGATTCAAATTGCTGTCACAATATGTTTAAGCTTGACATTCAGGTTTCACTTCTTATATTCTCCAGAGGGAAAATTTCATGAACCTCACTTTTTCAGATGCTTCACCTAAAGCAGATTTACACATTTGTCTTTCTCTCCCTCTGTACACACACACACACACACACACACAGAGGGAGGGAGGGAGAGGGAGAGAGAAAGAGAGAGAGAGAAACACTCTTATATTTAGAACCATCATTGCTCATCATCTTCCCTTCAAAATGTGCTTACAGAATGCAAGACGTAATTCAACCAATTATAGTTTTAGCAATGCCTGTTTAGCTTCTGAGAGGGAACATTGGCCTGTCTCCAACTTTCCACAATTTTTCCCACATTTTACTTATTATCTGAGAGCACGGAAAGACAAAAGCCACACCACACTCTGAGAATAAAACCTATGTCAGAAGCATCATCCCCAACCACCAAATTGTTTCTTTTTTTATGATGCCTAAAGTAGAGGAGGAATTACTTGGTGTTCTACTTTACCTGTTGTTGCTTATGTGCATGGAAGAATGGAGTAACCAAAGACCAATAGCCCTATGGGACTCTCCATACTAATTACCCGCAGTATTGTTTAGAGTTGCTTTGAAAAGGATTAGGGTTAGCATTATTGTCTGAACAATCATTATTTTGATATACAGGTAGTCCTAAACTTACAACCATTCATCTGAAAACTGTTCAAAGTGACTATGGCACTAAAACAGTGACTTAGGACTGGTCTTTGCATTGCAATCACAGTGGTCACACAATCAAAATTCGGGCAACTGTATTTATGAAGGCTGTAGCACCCCCAGGGCCACGTGATCACTGTTTACAACTTTTCCAAGCGGCTTCTAACAAGCAGTCAATGGAGGGAGGTGGATTCACTTAACAACTGTGTGATCTGCTTAACAACTAAAGCCAAAAAGCTAATAAAATCAGGTGCAATTCACTTAAGGAGCACGTCACTCGTGATTGTTAAAGTCGAGCTCTACCAGTAGAGATATAAAGTTATAGAGATAATATAAAATGTTGCCTGTTGCTTCTCTCATGGTTTCTGCCTACCCTTTTTGTCCTGCTTTGCTAATTAATTGTTTTTGATGTTTGCTGTTGTTTAATATCTAAACATCAACCTGTTTCTCTTTTTTGCTAGCTGAACTGAGTGGTGGATGTGCTTATTCTGATCTAGATGTAGGAATTGATTGAGAGTATGCTGGAGACAAACTAAACTGGACATGAATGACCCATAGTCATTTTCAATGATCTCCCACTGGATTGCATTAAGGTATTTAAATCCGTCTCATTGCACAGAAATAAATTGGCTAAGCTATTAAAAATTATGTTTGGTGGTTGAGTCCAACTTTTATTTTTCTCCTGCAAACATTCCTTATATGCTGTGAGAAGAAATCTTAAACATTTGCAGTGGTTCTTTCACTAAGTCAATGTTTCTCAACCTTGGCAACTTTAAGATAGGTGCACTTCAAATCCCAGAATTCCCCAGATATTTGGCTGAGGAATTCTGAAAGTTGAAGTGCACACCTCCTATGGTTGTTAAGGTTGAGAAAAAAAACTGCACCAAGGCATGCAAATTCATAAAGCATGGCAGATTTGCATGTAGGGGTAATACTAAAGCATTAATAGAAGCAGTTCAAATCCAAATGTTCATCTAAATCTAACAGTGGTTATTGGAGAGAAAGATAACTTGCATTAGGATTGCAGTTAGGAATATCTTATCTGCATGGTATCAAAAATAGTTTCCTTTCTGGAGCCTCAGCAGAGGATGACACTGGAAGTCTTAACTTCTTAAATGTAAAGAGTCTATTCAGGAGAAAACAAATAGTTTCCTGCAAGCCAACTCCAGCTCGTGGTGGCTTCATAGCCATTTAGCTCTTTTTTTCTTGGTAATGTTTGTTTGTTTGTTTGTTTGTTTGTTTGTTTGTTTGTTTGTTTGTTTGTTTAGTGTATGGCAAATACGTGGACTTATAGTGGTTCAAATGTAAATGTCCAGTCCACCCAGCCATTCAAGGACAGGGTGGTCTATGTTGAAAAAATCAGACATTGGGCTGGTATAAGCTCTTGATGGACATTCGGACACAATGTGATGGATATTTTGTCGAGGAGCACCACAGCCACACTGAGGGACAGAGGCAAGACCCCACTTAAACAATGAGTCCTGGCAGACACCATGTTGGGTACGAATCCTGTTCAGAGTTGACCAATGCTGGTGAGGAAGGTCAAAACCTGGCACCTTTTGTGTAGGGTCATCTATGCAACTGCCTGCATATGGGTTACAGGCAGTTGGT
Source organism: Oxyrhabdium leporinum (assembly GCA_032468155.1). Lineage (NCBI taxonomy): Eukaryota > Metazoa > Chordata > Lepidosauria > Squamata > Cyclocoridae > Oxyrhabdium > Oxyrhabdium leporinum. Next base: position 173,528 of record JANHFL010005104.1, read on the forward strand.
AATGTTATAGAAATGGTTTGCCATTGCTACATTTTTCAATTTTCCTTGCTGCTCTATGGCCCTGTACTTCCTGGAGGTCCCCCATCGAAGTACGATCCAGTTGACCCTCCTTAGCTTCTAAATCAAGTAAACCAAACTGTTAATTTGGAATGTTTTTATCAATTAGCCACTTTATGCTTCTTTATGCTAAGTACTACATAACAGAGTTTTTTATTATGGATTTACTCTTTGTTGTCTTTCAAAACGTGCCACTAATGCTTTAGAAAGTAAACAGGGCACTGGATTTGACATCCAACATTATTTAAACACCGATGTGGCAACTATAAAAATGTGATAATAAATAGAAATATATGTATGTAAAGGTGGATAGATAGATAAATAAATAAGGCTAATCTCATTTTTTAAATAAAAATAAAAATTAAAGTTTAGTTTTAAATTTTATGCCCCTTGGTCAAAACTGTAACAATACTGCCTTAAAAAGGGAGCATTTGCTTTATTTAAACTTGTCTAAAAAGATGCATATCTCTTGAGTACATCTTATTTTGTCACTCACCAGTTCCCACTTTCAATTATGATTGCCTGACATGTTGACTCAAGGATTCAGGGGTATTAATGGAATTCTCTTAAATAAGAAACTTTTGGGATGAAAATATAATTTGATGTATAAGAAGTCTATTTTAGAAATAGCAATCAAATTCAACAAAGGCAAAATGCGCAAATGCTTCACATTGAGAGCACTGCTCAGCAACCAGGTCTCTGGGATTTTTACCTATCCTGTTGCTAGGAGACAGGACATCTATATTTCTACTGGCTTGAGAAGCAGCCAGTATGTGTGTGTATGTGCATGCACGCATACGTGTGCACACGAAGGAGCATGTGCACATACATGCATGCCAGTTCCCAAAATATTGAAGAAATACATTTGCAGGAGAAAATGAAGGAAGATAAAATCAAAGCTAGAATAACCTGAAAAGCTAATGGGAAGGAATAAGTGAAATCTATCCCTGCATGAATCCAAGAAGAAGATGATTAAGAAGCAGCAACTAGAGATTACAAATGAAACAGCTTTGTGTTGTACCTGATTTCTCTGATTTAAGTTTGATTTGGGCTTTTGTGACAAAATAAATGAGTCAAGAGTGCTTATGGTGTACATGGAGAGTTATTTATGGGGTTATTGTACATTTATACATTGAGAATTTCTTGCAATTTCTTGTACATTTATACATTGAGGATCTCCCTGCAACCCAAGATAATAAGACCAAGTCATAGACCTTTGTAATTCAATCTGAAAATCACAACAGTCATAAAACACAAATGTAAGCTGTTGCCATGTGTGTACATCTATATAGCACAGATTGCCAATAGTGCTGGAAGGGCATTTCCTTGTTTGCATTTTCTCTTTGTTGTGGGGTAGGGATTTATCTTATGGTTTCTTTGTATGATATCCATTTCCTATTTCTGCTCATAAGGCACTTGAAATATCTATCTATCTATCTATCTATCTATCTATCTATCTATCTATCTATCTATCTATCTATCTATCTATCTAT
>JANHFL010005104.1:175177-185523 GCA_032468155.1 Oxyrhabdium leporinum
TATATATCTATATATCTATCTATCTATATATCTATCTATCTATCTATCTATATATATATATATATATATATATATAATCACTTAGCATTCCATAAGTATACTTAACACCACTGTTAAACTAGCTAAAACTACAGAGATGTTGGGTGCAAAGAATCAGGACCATACATTAAGTTCTAGTTAAGCTGATTTATTGCTCATGCCTATACACAAGAATCTAGTTGACTAACGGTCAGCACTAAATCAGTGCTAGATAAAAGTTAAGGGAATTCAAGAGAGATTGAACTTGAAACGTAACGACTCTATGCTGATTCCTCCCTTAACTCCATTCCCAGGCTCTGCCTGTCCTTCTCTTAAAAAATGCCTGGAATTAATGTAGTAAGAAGAAACTGCATGAAAGAGAGGGGATAATGAACAGGATGAACACTAAGGATTTGAGAATGTTGATTTTGGAGAAGAGATGATATGAGAAAGGAGTGAGTGATTTTGAAACTGATTTTTATGAAAAAAGAATTATTCATTATTTTTTCATATTCATCAATATTTATATATTCATATCTACTGCATGTACAGAGGATTTTACTCTGTATAGTGACAATGCCCTTATTGAGTATAGTCATTTTCTCAACCATAGATAATGGGACCATTGATTGGAGCAGTGAGAAGGTAATGTGCATTTTTTCTCAATAAATAAGGACACCTCTGTGGTCCTGACATTCCACATTGTTACTGAACATGTACACTAAGCTTTCTAGTATACTTTATAATGCAGTGGTCTTTTTTTCCTCTGCATCCCATTTTTGTACATTGGAAAGGCAGCCAAACCCAGAGATAAGTGAGCAAATTTTATGTTGGTACTCCAGGAGATAAGAACTGAATTTACAGATCCCAACTGACTAGAGTAAACATTATGAAGAAAGTTGATAATTTGAACAGTTGGTCTTGATCAAAGCAATCATATTTTACCACAATTTATAAGCAGAGACTAGCAATTCACCTATGGCAGGGGTCCCTAACCCATGGTCCATGGACTGGAACCAGTCCGGGGCATGCCAGCAACCAATCTGCGCAACAAAAGCGAAGCCCCATCCGTCGGATGCAAGCAGCACATGAAACCATACCCCCTCCAGTCCACAGTAAAACCTCTCTCCACAGAACCGGTCCCTGGTGCCCAAAAGGTTGGGGGCCTCTGACCTATGGTACAGTTGGGGAGAATTGGATTAGCTCAGGGATAGCCCACCTTCTTCAGCAGAGATTATGTTTTTTTAAGCATGGTGTTGCCTTCAGTTCACTAGTGTGATCCTGGGAGACAGAATGAGCAATCAAGTACTATTCATTACTATATTAAATAAGCAGGTTTTACCAAGTCTGTGCTTCTGTGCATGAGATAGACATTATTCCTATAGAATAAAACTAGGAATTGGTATCAAAGACATGAATGATTTTTCCAATTTTTCCTTCAGAGACCCTGTTTTGTCAAGGTTACAAATAAACACTTGACTAATAAGATTTAGTTGGCCCTCCTCCCTGGAAAATCAACAAACAAATGTTCAAAATAAACAGCTATGTGTTTACAAGAATTGATGCATTTTCACAAAAGCTTTCCTCTAAGGGAATCAGTTAATATAAATAAAATATTGAACCCAGAATAGGTAAACTAATAGATTTATCCTCACTGAGCAGAGTGCAGATACTTTTTTCCAAGTTTATCTATCTCCTGGCTCTAAAACCCAAAGCCACTCAGTGTTATTAGGATTGAGCCAAAGCCTATTGTTCCCCATCCAGATCCTCCCATTCTCCAGACACCAAGTTAATGTTTGCCATTCAGTTCTATGGAATGAAAGATATATTGTAGATGTAGACATGTAGATATCACTGTAATAAGAGAAAATGCTAATAGGATTTCATAGGAAGGCAAAAATGCTTTACTACATACTTTTAAATTCACATATATGGATGCATACATACTCACATACACACATTCATTCTCCCTATGGTATAATATTAGAAAATATACAGATGGCTTTTTTTACTTCTATCTCAGTTTATGCAATGAGAAAATTGTTGTAAAAGATATAACTGAATGAAAAATGCAGTTGACATTATTTATTTTGTCCATTTGAAAAAGTATTTTTGAGCTGCTGATTACCCAGAAGAGTTCTCATAAAAACATAAAAATCCAAACTTTCAGCAATAAAAAAAATGTAAAATACCACATGCAGCAAAACTGGGTCAGAAAAAAACTCCAATCCCTTACCAAACAAAAGAGCTCATGTATTTTAAACGCTTTACAAGTTGTATCAAAATGAACATGACTTAACAACTATCTCAAACTAAATAAAATATCTTCATGAAAGAGATTAAGAATATGGGAAACCACAAAGAAAGGAACAGTTGTATGCTCTCACCAATCTAATTTCTCCTGGTGATGAAAAGACTCAGAATGATCTCTAAAACATATCTTTAAAAATAGACAGTTTGTATACTATGAGAGTCAGTTTGCCCTACTGGTTAAGACACCAGGCTAGAAATCAGGAAACTGTGAGTTATAGTTCTGTTTTAGGCACAAAAGCTGGCTGGTTGACTTTAATCCACTCATTCTCTTAGCCCACAATGTCAGGCTTGGGTGACAAGGTGGTTTATCAATTCCTGTCACAATCAATGAATCAATCAAATGTTGTAATCAATGGATCACCCCACAAAAAGTGGACATCACCTGTGAGGAAATGCTAAGAAAAAAACCCTATTTGGAAAATGTGGATTTTCAGACAATTAACTGAAAGCAATTATGGTTTTACATTTAAGCCCCCTTTCTTAAATGTTCCCTAAAATAAACTTATGTGCGGTTCACAAAAGAATTATGTAAAATATGAGCAATAATGTGTTTGTATCAAAAAGAGAAATGGCTACTGTGTTTTGTATTAACTTAACTTCTGGATATTCTTCAGAAGTGCACGATCATCGAACCGGTTGTAAAACCGGTTGAAACCCACCACTGGTTATAGCAAGCAACAAACAGGTACTCCTTGTCTTGCAAGTATTAATTTAGTGACCCTTTAAAAAGTGACGGAAAAAAAGGGAGTTACAACTGGTCCTCCACTTATGACGGTCTCACCATCATCACAATCAAGAGGATCAAAATTCAAGAACCTGGCAACCAACATGTATTTACAATGGTTGCAACAATCCAGGATCATGCGATCACCATTTGTGATTTTCCCAGGGGGCTTCCAACATATAAAGTCAACTGGGGAAATCCGGATTCGCTTAGCAACTACATGATTCACTTAACAATTGCAGGGATTTGCTTAACAACCATGACAAAAATGTTGTAAAATTGGGTGTGACAAACTTAGCAACATTGCTTGGCCATGGAAATGCTGGTCCCAGTTGTAATTGTAAGTCAAGGACTATCTTTATAAGCTTTCCCAACAAGCAAAATGCAAGTTTGATTACCATTCTGTATATGATAGATAGAATTAAGAAAATTGTGCTTCTCCTAGAGGGACCAGCATAAAGGGAAACAATTGAATTGCTTTCTGTCTGAAATATAAAAGCAGACTAGTTGTGGAATGCTTAACCTCATCAAACAACCTAAACAAAGCTTTTAGAAGCAAAATATTTGAGAGTTTGATGGTAAAAGAGGGAAAGACCCTCAGCACATGACCAGCATGCAGAGGCCTGAAATTCCAGTTCAAGGAATTGATCATAGATGATGGGAAAGAGCCTTCGTTACTTCATTCTGCAGAACCATTGCCTGAGATAGCAGATGGTGCTTGGTGAGATGCTTAAGTCTTAAACTTGATATAAATTGGTGACCTTGCATTTCCCTATTCCTAAAATGGCTTTCAAGGCAAAAATAAATGTGGGCTAGCTTGTCACAAACTGTGGAAGAGTGGAGTCAGGAATATTTTCTTTATTAACTAGTATATTGTTTTGAGAGGAGAGGAGAGGAAAGGAAAGGAAAGGATTGTGTTGGCTCTGGTTTTATCCACAGGCAGCTACTAACAGATTAGATCTGAGACAATGAGGCCTTCATAAAAATAGGTCCCTCTGGTGAGAAGCAATTTATACACGCAGAGTCTGAATTTAATTTGAACCAGTTTATTAAGATTAAGAGGATTAAGAAACCTCTTAATCTTGTGCACTGTCTGCGCCTGGCAATTCATAGAAATGAGACTTATTTTCTAAGGCTAAATTCCGTGACTGTAAACTAGACAGGGAAATTGCAAAACCATCCCAATGTGGGTGGTATAGTTTTTATAGTTGTGTCAAGAAAACAACACTGACCTTTATTTGACTATGTTTACAACTTATTATTAAAACTTTCTAATGCTGGAGAAAAAATATTGAAAAAACAGCTGGAAGCTGGACCATTCTGTCCACCAGCATTATAATTCTCCATAAATGGGATGGGACAAAAGTTGGGGTAAGGAGAGAAGTCAGCAACATAGAGTTTGAATTTGGGGTAAGCCATGTTGGAGACTCCAAAGAAAAAATTCCTGAAAAATTCCTCAACTTCATCCCTATAAAGCAGGGGTGTCAAACTTGCGATGACAAGTTGTCATCACATGACGTATCACAACTTTTTTCCCCTTGGGTAAAATGGGGGGTGGGCATGGCCAGTGTGTGACACATCTGGCCCATGGGCCACGAGTTTGACACTCCTACTATAGAGGACAGAGTTAGGCAGAGCCCAAAAGTTTGGCTGACTCAGTCATCTAAAGCCCAAGTTAGACTTCTGATCACTGCATGCCAGGGAATGTATATGTCTGTCGTTTGGAGAAGGTTACATAGCTGTTGCATTTATACTTCTCTGAATGTTAATAATAATAAAAAGGGAATGGGAATGGGCATTAGCCTGAGTAATGCCCATTTCTGGCTAGGGGGCGAATGTGCCTTGCTTTCTGCCTGCCTCCAAACAGGAAGTCAGATCAACCAATCAGCATGCTGGACATGCATCTCCACACAATAGATAGTTGAGATTTGGGAGATGTGCACCTTGGCCTGTCTGCAATCATTTGCAATCTACACTTACCCATCAACCCCTTCGCTGAACAGATATGCATCCACACCTATGTGCAGTTGTGAACAAGTCTAAATCAAATTTTACACACACACAAACACACACGCCCAACTTCCCCAATCACATGATCCAAAACACAGCTATTATTAAGAATTCCAGAATTCCATCATGTGAAAATTTCCTTAAAAGGAGAAAGCTTTGGCCATGCCGGGCTAAGGCACATTTCCATCAGTTTATTATTTTTAGATGGTTATGTTCTTGAGCTGCAAAAGCAAACAAGCAAACAAAAGAATCCTAACTGAATTCAAAACACTTATCTTTGGCCTTGCAAAAAATGTTTCAGCAATAAACATGAACACAGGAGTATCTTAATTAATGTCAATCTAAGCAAGGGACAGAAACGGTGACATGTAGCAGAAAAATCTAGACATTTTTTTTCCTTACAGTGGAAACATTAAACCAGTGTTTTTCAACTTTGGGAATTTTAAGCTGTATGGACTTCAACTCCCAGAATTCCCCAGTCATCATGGTGATCGGGAATGCCAGGAGTTAAAGTCCATACATATTAAAGTTCCTGGGGTTGAGAAACACTGTATTAGACTGATGCACACTGAGAGTTGAGATACATTTTGTTCAAGCACTGCCTTTCAATATAAGCTCTGATTGCAACCTATAAAGCCACTATATTAAAGGTTGGTTCTAAATAAACCAGATATAGGAAAGTGTTGGTTTTAAGATTTTTAAGAATAACCTTCAATTTTGTTTCTAAAGTCTGAGAGAGAGAGAGAGAGAGAGACAGAGACAGAGACAGAGACAGAGAAGAAAAAAAAGCTACTACAACCAAGTGTTGACTGACAGTTTGTTACAAAAAGAGCATGTGTAGGAAAACACAGAAAAGTAGATGTAGTGTGAGAGAGAGATGTACAAAGAGTGGTCGTATCCTTATTATATATTGCAGATTTGCTGCTGACGAACTACCCTTCCCCCTACTCAGAATGTGTTCCTCGTAAGAAAAATCATACTTTTGTGACAACCAGAAACTGATCTGTAGAAAGCAAGATACTGCAGTTCATTACGGTGTGGTGCTTTGTGAAGTAACAGTGATTATGTAGCTGATCTCTCTCCTTTTTTAAGGATGACATTCTTTATTTTGGGACATATTTTGTATTAAATACAGTTTAATATAAGATACTTTCCATGTCGGACTGAGAGAAGCTGATCACATGACTCATCATCAATAAAACTTCTAATACTGCTTTTTGGGGTTTACTTTAATTTCAGCCAAGATGCAACAGGTCTTTAATTTTATTTCATTTTTAAAGCAATGAATGTTGATACCAAAATGCAAAACAAGAACTACTAAATATATTTACGGAGACATCACATTCAACTAAAAATTGAACAGGATTAAATGAATTCTAAACACCAGGTCACAGCTTGAGTGACATTATAGGTATTTTTATTGATATCTAGATCTTTCTCTTGTTTATCACATACCAAAACAGGAGAAGCACAGAGAAAAATCTAGAGGCATTATCTATAGACATATATCTATGTAGGTACACTACTAAGTAGCTCCATAGCACTGGGATGAACAGTTTTGAAATTATTTATGATGCAAACAGTAAGTAGGGCTACTTGCTGATTTACAAAACATTCTCAGCTGTTCATTCAACATGTAAGTATTCTTTTAAAATTACAGAAATGTGTTTTTAAAAGCTGCACATAGGTCTACGAAAAGGTTTGATTTTGTCTCTCTTCCTGTCGCACCTTCTCCGTATGAACAGTTTCTCAGATGTTCCTGCTTAGATTTAGCCAATTATCATTCACTCTTTTTCTAGCAGGCAACATACGTAGCAGTGAAACCATAGACCTAGCTCTGAATGCATAGACAGTAAACATAAAATATAATGATCCCAGTTCTGCTCCTGAGACATATGTTCAAAAGATGGCAAACTAGTCACTTGGTTGTTTGTATGAAATTCACAGTGTTTCCCCTACAACATACTTTTTTTTTTGCTTCATATTTGCAATGAATGTATAACATTAAAATAAAGGATTTTATTTTGGGATATCTTATCTGGCTGCAAATATCTGAGAAGAAACCTCTCTTTGTGGCCATCAAGTGGGAAGCCAGATATCTTCAGCCCGGATAGTATGTGCCTGGTATTAACCATGGCTGTATATGGATCTCTTGAATCAGAGCAGCCATCTCTCTGGCCTGAAGAAGATGCTCCTGTGTGTGCCATCAAAAGTTTCATTTAGCTAGAAAGCCCCAACTCATGCATATTTTTCAAAGTGGCATTCACAGTTCATTCATAGGTTGCACCAAACCCAAGATGGTCTTCTTAATAAACTAAGTTAATTGGATAGTCTTCTTCTGGGTTAGTCAGAATTAAATGATAAAAGTCAAAACATAACTGAAGAAGAGATATACAACCATACACACACTCACATATACATATACACAGATACACATTCATTCATTCATTCATTCCATGGTGTGCTGTAAGGGAAAGCTTTCAACAGAGCAGGGCCTAGAGGAGGAAAGGACAAGGAAAGCTTCACTGGCCTATCTTAATGTCTCTTACTTTTTGCCAGGTTGTAGATCAGAAGGATGAACTAGCTTCCTAGCTAGTCATCTTTCTGAGGCAACAATTTTCAGCTTTCGAGGAGTTAGGAATTATAGGATGGGATGGAACCTGGTTGCTGCCTAAATATCTATCCTCTCAATGCAGGATCTGCAATGCAAGATGCAACTACATGGTGGGGGAATGAAGAGAAAGAAAATTAATTAAACAAAATTGAGTCAAATTGCTGAGGAAGTAGGAAATACAGATCAAGGACCTTGACTCAGGTGGCTCCTAAACGACAACCGTTTGTAAACAATGTGCAGATTATCCAGGGTAAACAATTCCTGTAAGAACGACAGCATCCTCATGCCACAGCAGGAAAATTTTGTCACTACCAAGACTGCATTTTCATAGCAATCTAAAGAGTTTCATAAAATATATTTGTGGCCATCCTTCCCTTTCCAAAAAAGTCAAGAGTTACCAGCAGAGCTACTTAAAACAGGATATATATATATATATATATATATCTCAAATGCTGCTGGGCATTTTACTTTACATAATATTTACTCTCCCTATATATAGCTGCTCTTAATTGAAATGTACTATGAAAACAGCTGCACTTAAGGCTTATGACTCAATTAAAAACAAGGCATGTGAATTTGAAAAGCTCTGGCTAAAAGAAATCCATGAGTTTTTCAAAAGACCTGGGTGAGTAATAAGATCTCCATGTGTTACTGGAAAGCCCATATAAATCATGCCAGAGAGTGAAACCATCCCAAAGCTTTATACACAAATGTTCAGCCTCCTCAGCTTTATTTGACAAGGACATTCTGAAAAAGAGTGACGGGCTCTTCCTGACTTAGGCCATAGAACAGAACAGAACAAAGCAGAATAAAAGTTGGAAGGGACCTTGTAGGTCAGCTAGTCCAACCACCTGCCCAAGCAGGAGACCCTACACCAGGGGTGTCAAACTCATGTTGTCACAGCGTCATCACATGACATATCGGAACTTTTCCCCCCTTCGCTATAGGCCATAGTGTTTAGCTATATATTATTTTCTTTTAAGAATGCATTAATATAGGTAGTCCTCAACTGATTACAATTCAGCCCAAAATCTCTGTCGCTAAGACTTCTGTAAGTGAATTTTGTCCCATTTTACAACCTTTCTTGACAGAATTGTTAAGTGAGTTGTTACAGTTAAGTTAGTAACACGGTCGTTAAGCGAATATGGCTTCCACACTGACTTTGCTTATCAAAAGTTTGCAAAAGGGGATCACATGACCCTGGAACACTGCAACGATCATAAATATGAGACAGTTACCAAGCAGCCAAATTTTGATCACATGACCATGGGGATGCTGCAATGATCTTAAGTGCAAAAAATGGTCATAAGTCACTTTTTTCAACGCTGTTGCAACTTTGAATGCTCATGAAATGAATTATTGTAAGTTGAGGGCTACCTGTACCCTGTGTAAACTCCTACAACCTATCTGGCTAAAAACAGTCCAGTGCTGTCTGTAGTCACAAAGCAACATAAGTTTTAGATCATTTGGGAAATGGGAAATGGTTCCCCATTTAGTCCAACAAATGCAGAGGTCTTAAACCTCAGTTGTTCCAATAGCTTGGGAAATTCTCTGAATCAGTCAGCCAGCTCCAGAGAGTGCAAAGTTCTCATGAGTCTAATCGATATTTAAGGGGGTGTATATGCATGGTAAACAGCTATATCTGAGCTTTCATACTATCTAGGACTTGGGTATTTGTTTAAATTGTTTCCGACAATTTAATTGTCAGAATTAATTGTTTCTGGGAAAAAAAAGCAAACTCATCGGCGAATGATTTGAGAATAAATATTTATCTCACTCTGTCAAATCCAACTCTGCTTGAGCTCTGACTGGGCAGCACTCATTTTCCTCATATTGCATGGCAATTCTGCATGATTCCAACCAGAAACAGGAGTGTTCATGAAATAATAACCGGAAAAGACCTTTACAGTGATGGAGCAATTCTATGCATGTCTAACTAGAAGAAAATCCTTACAGTATTTTTAAAATAAATCTGTACAGGAGGATAGCTGTAGCAAATCTACTTAGTGATAAAGTCAACAACTAAAGTCAATCTGAAATAAATAAATAGATGGGAGGAAAACAGTGAGGGATTTTTGGGTTGAGCAAATAATCTATTTTTAAGAATTTCCTCTATTATGTAGATCTGTATGGAAGTTTAAAACTGACCTACCAAATATAGAAAAAACATACATTCATTTTTTTAGAAATGGAAATTTTGGTTACTTAGCATACTCAGACTATTCATATTACTGTCTTCTATACATCACCATTAAAAATTGTATGTGTAGTTTACACACGCTTATACATATACACAATCACCAAAGTCTGCATATGTATAGATCAAATATTTATAAGACACATATTTAGGTATGTCTCTGTTCTTGATATATACAGAGTTTATGTAAACACATACACACACACATATTTATATGTATTAGTGTATGTGTGTCTTTATACACTTATATTTGCAGCATAGGGAAGAAAGACATTCTCCTTAATAAGCGTGATTGTCACATTTGCTCAATGTAGAATGTTAGCTGACATTTTAAGCATGACAAATATATGCTATACACAATATTTATTAAAATCTTTCTTTCCTCTTGGTATGCACATGTGTACATGTATAAATGCATACATGTATACACACACAGAGAGACTATATATATATATATATATATATATATA
>JANHFL010005104.1:200825-220223 GCA_032468155.1 Oxyrhabdium leporinum
TGAACCGCCCCGAGTCCTTGGAATGGGGCGGTATATAAATCTAATTTATAAATAAATAAATAAATAAATGCTACCGATACACAAGAATCTGATCTGCTAACTGTCAAGCCAAATTGGTGCTTGGTAAGGGTCAACTCAATTCATGGGGGACTGGGCTTAGGTCTCTTGTGGGAATGTAACAATGTAACAACTCCAAACTGCCCTCGGGTTCTGCCTGGTCATCTACTACACTTACCTTAGTAATTGTATTGTACCCTGTTAATTGTATCACTTCATCTTAATTATATCTCATTTTTCTCCACATACTTCCATATGACAATTAGGAACAGATAGTGATGTTTCAGGACCCAGAGGATCATGCATGTCAATCACTAGCACTATAGACTCAGGCAAGTAAATAAATAACAATTCTACTCTGATGGGGCCAAATAGCTTTTAAGAATTCCATGCAAGGGTCCTTTTCATCCTCATTCACATTTTCTAGTCTTGTAAAAAGCATTGTGCTAAAATTGGTTCAAATACTTAGCTGGACCAATAGGACCTGATCCAACTGAGAAGATATTTTTTTTCTCACCTCCCCCATTTTTTTGCTACCAGAGACATCAATGCAATCTGGCAAAGAATTTTTGATTCACAAATCATTTTTATGTAGGCTTACTCTGGGGCAAATTGCATATTTTAAAAATCCCATTGAAAGGAGGCTAAAAATAAAGCCAGCTGCTGTGATCGTTTTGGCACCCACTTGTAGCCCTGAAAAACACGTTTGTCATCCTCCAGATCGCAGTGTGACGCAATGGACAGCTCTGGCAGTGATGTAGCAGCCGAGCTGAAAAGCAAACGTGGGGAAGAAGCTAATTTCATTTGAGCACCAGTTGCCAAAATAGCATCTAATAAAATGCCTTCAACTGTGATAGTTCAATACAAACACCCACAAGCACTCCTGGCAAGCATCTTGACTGTCACCAACTTTCACTTTTCCTGTGGAAGACCGCAATACAACTCACCCACACAGGTATACAGCTGTGCAGTGACAGCTGAAACCTGCAGGTATTTGCTAGTATTGCCATTTCTGAAGCGATGGAAAAACAACTTATCCCTGGTGTTGAGCATTTGTACTATAGTGCATGCATTGGCAGTTAAACAACCCCCCCCACGCCCCCAATTATTATTTGAAAAGGAAAAAAAGATATGCTCTGTTGATTTTCAAATGAATACACATTTTGTACTAGACATAAGTAAAGCAAAATAATGTTCTGGGCTTCTTACAATGCCATTAATAACTCTTAAGAGGGTCACAAGGAAAGTCTACAATGAATGAAAACAGGATTTGTAAAGCAGCCACATGGAAATCGATGCTCTTGTTATTTGTTCTCGTTGCTGTAGCCTTTCCTGACAACAGCTGTCTTCCAGCTATTTGGGAGTTCAGCACCACTTAACTTTGGCCAGTACATCCAATAAGTAGAAGTTGTACTAATGTACTATGGTCCCAAATACCCGGAGGATGCAAAGCTGCTGAGATTCTGGCCTATAACATTGTTCCGCAACATGCATCATTCCACAAAGAAGAGGAAAAGTGAACTTTACACTTGAAAAACAGACAAAACTGGTAGCATAAAAAGTTGCATATCCATATACTGATGAAAAATTATCATGCTGCCATAGTTTAGATGCAAAATTAAAACAGAAAATTGCAGTAACTCGAACATGGTGACTTCTACACGCCCAAGAAGGGCAGAGAAAGTATTCAAGAACTGAAAGTATTCAAGAACTGAACACTCCACCTTCTTGGTAAAATATTCATGGCTATTTCCTGACACGCAAGGTCGTTTTCTGTGGTATTGGGACAGGCAATGAACATCTTAATATAATTCAGTAGGAAAAATATGGGGGAATAAAGAAAGAGGAAAATATCAGAATGTGATTGTCTCTAGTACAGATACATAGATTTATTTATCTGAATGTTTATTTCGCCTTTAATCAAAAGAAAAAAAAGAAGTTGGAGTTCTTCCTATTACTACACATAAATTTTCATTAACTTATTACTTGTATTGCATAATTACATGAACCTAGAATATTAGACTTTGTGACATTTACTTTATAATACATTTATTTGTGATAAGAAAGCACCACTGTGCTCAGGTTGACCTTTGAATGTTTTTCCTGAGGGCTTTCTAGATTTCCAGATGTGAAGCAGCTGCAAGTAACCTTGTATAAATGGAGGAGAAAGATGATTCTGATGTCTTTGCTTCAGAGATACCAAGATTCCAGGCCCCACGAGAGCTTGTAGCATCAACAGATGTCACCAAGTTCTCAGTTTAATGTGAAAGAAGAGGCAAATAATTCAATGCATTGGGACTAATCAGATAAACAGTGTTTAATTATAGGGCTGTGCAGATCTGAGAAAGCACTTTGCATAAATATGATACACAAGAAACACCTCTCCAGCACTTTTTATTTTTTTAAAAAAATGTTAAAATAATGAAATCTATATTATAAAGTGATTACACAGTGGGAAAAGAATATAAATATAATCTTCCTCTGATCCAAAACAGAATAGATGATCCATATGTATGAATATACATGTGGACTTTATTTAGTTGATAAACTTCTCAGTAAATCTAAACTACTGAATATAGCATACTATGCCATCTTCTCATTTTTAGAACCCAAAGACTTTTTGAAAAAGGATACCAAACTCATATCCTGGATCCCTTCCTTAAAATAAGAAAAAGTGACTTCCTTTTGAGTTACACAGGACTATCCTCTCTGCTGTACCCCAGGTTTGAAAGAGATGAAGCTATTCATGAAAGGACAAAATCCATGTTGTAGAAATATAATTCAGCATCATACTGAGATATCCAGGTGTCATATTTCATTATATTAACATACATGTTGATTTGAAGTCAAAACAGAGCTATATTAGAACAAAACTAAAGCATGTATCTAAAAATATGTTCTGCATTTCTTATATTGCCAGTATAAAAAGTTGAATATTCTTCTGTAATTCTTAAATTCATAAAGAGGCTCAGCTGACTTAAAATAATATTTCCTACTGAATTAGCTTTGTTTTTAAATTAGAGGAGTTTATTTTATGTGTCTTAATATTTGGTCCCATTAATTTTTCCAAAATTCTAAGGAATTCCTGGAACCTTGGCACTCAGACACATCAGCCATCACTATAGAGATAAACCACAAGTACACACTATTCAAAAAAGACAATAAAAAATAAGCAGGGATTAACACTAGATAAACAAGCAAGCAAGCAGAAAACAGAACCGTAATCTAGGAGCTATTAAGGGGACAAACAATCAAGCAAAACAAACAAACAATACCCTAATCAGGAACTACTAAGGAGACAAACACACACCCCACCAAGATTGTCTGGGTAAGCTAAGTACCGGTATATAAACAAGGAGAAACAACACACTCACAAAGGGTGATGATGTTACCTAGTTGGGTAATAAAATGTCTGGAAGAAAACATTCAAGCTTAGAGAGCACCAAGCTCAAAGTTCAACCCTGAATAACATATATTATCTCCTATTAGTGTTAAGTGCCACCACCAGGCCTGTAATAATTTGGGAGTTGGGACTGATTGGAGAAAAGCCATGTACAGCACAGCATGTCACTTCTAAACAGTGTAGTAGCAACAGAACTTTGCTTATCAAGTGAGTCTTTAAAAGAAGCAGAAAGAGAGGCTAATTGGTCGTGTCTTGATGCTTCACCACACTGGAGCAGAGTAATGCCCCTTGAAAGAGACTGAGCAATTAATTAAATGTAATTTTAATTACAATTAGAATTGAACTGAATTAAATTGAATTAAAATAAATGTTTGCACTGGTCCTATTGTAAGGCTACCATTAGCCTTAGCTCTACCTCTAACTCAAACTCCCTTTGCTCTGCCTACAGTTATACATATTTAGTCAAGCTCATTTCTAATTCTCTTCTGTCCACAGCATACCAGGCATAGCTTCTATTATAGTACTTCATGTCCTAGAATTTCTTGTTAATATACATGTCTTCTTGGGATCAATGGACTGTGAGAGGCCACTTGAGGGTTATCCAGGACTCTAGCAAGCTCTGAATTCCAGAGGTTGACCAAATGGTTGGGGAAATTCCCAATTGCCTGTCAGAATAACCAATGGATGCACAAATCATCTAGGGCAGACTATATTAATCAGCAATGCCTACCCCATCTTCAGCTTGGTAGCATGGATGAGCTTTACCTGGACCAGGAAAGAATTAACAATGGTCACATACTAACCACCCTATAGAGTGCCTGTCTGTATAACTCAAGCTAAAGTTACCCGGAACAAGGCCATACTTGCCTTGGAGGTCATGAATTCTTTTCTTTCCAGAATCCCCATGGCATGGAGTCCCTTAGCACTAAGTCCCCAATACCAACCCTGTTTTGAAGTCCAGGAACTCAGGAAATGACTCTGCCATTCAGCAAGGACTTTATATATAGGCATTTGCTGCTCATAGTTGCCAAAGGATCTGAAACTTATGTTTTATGTATATATATAAAAATTCATACTCAACACATGAATATAAGTAATGGCAAAATCAGAAGTCATAGGGTACTGGAGATAGGAACAATGAGCTGTGTCCCATCACAATAGCCCACTGGAGAAGCAAACCAATCCCAGCATAAAGCAAACACAATCTGCTGACTTTCTGCATCATATATTGCTGTTACCAGGCAAGGACATTAGTGTGTGAAAGGGAACAACATCTCTAGTTGCAAATCAAAGTGGTATAGAGAAGATGCATACTTTCTCGCCAATACAAAGGCAGAGAACACAAAGACCTCTGCTTTTGACAACTACAGGCCCTCAAGAGCTATCTGAATCAGCTGTTGCCAGGTAATAGTCTGTATGGCATATTAAGAGAGACTTTCTGGAGCAGAAGAAGATTTTCACTCTCTGTGTTAGATCCCAATGACTTAGATCAGGGGTGTCAAACTCGCGGTGTCACACTGTTGTCACGTGACTTTTTCCCCCTTCACTAAACTGGGGGTGGGCACGGCCAGCACATAATACATCCGGCCCAAGGACTGCAAGTTTGACACCCCTGCCTTAGATCAACTTCCTCTTCTATCTATGGAGGTGTGACCTAGAAAGTACAATTCCCTTTGCTGCCCTAAAGCAATCCTTTTCTTTAGGTACTAGAGGATTCCAGCTGTAAGCTGTAGTAAATGCTAGCGCTGCTTTAGCTGCTCTGCACAAAGAACATGGTAGGTGGCTGAAGGAGTGCTGGCACTCCTACATTTCAGCTGCTTCATCCTATTTCCTTCAGGAAAACGCACAAAAATGTGTATTTCCAACTGGAGTATCTTCAAATGCCAAGTTTGGCTGCTGGTTATGCAGAGCTTCGGGGAAGAGGGAGAACCCATTTTTGATACACTCCAGAATCAGTGGGTCAACAATAGGCTGAATTAAATCCATTAGACAAAGATTCTATTCCTGGTTAAATTAATGCTATGTTAGATGAAACATATGACTCTAAATAATATTATTTTCCCATGATCCTAAATTTACAGCACTTGTTGTAAGCTATCAAATCTGGGTTGCAAAACACCATACAACTCATAGATAGCAACAAAGAGGTATCGAAAGATTAAACTCGGTTATTGCAGCACAAACTTTTTCTTAACATTTTTACCATGGAGAAATTCTTGAAATAACCTTCATATCTCAGGGAACTCCTGCATAAAAATATTATATCTATTGCTAGCATTGTGTAGCATTCAAATTTCAAAAAAAAAAAAAGTTTTGTTTTGTTGTACTCTTCTGTTGCAGAACCACAGGTGAAAGCAGGCTGGCAGCTGAGTTGCAACACAGACAAATTCCGGCACTGTGCATCCCAGCATCGTGCAACACATTAAGTTCAGACAAAGCTCTTTTTCCTCATATCTTTTTCTCTAGCATGGAGTCCTTCCACTAAAACCCCATTGAAAGAGGCTGCTCTGCTACATTCACAAAGCTACTGAAGAAATAACAATTAGCTTGTCATAAGAAACAGATGTTCCCATATCAGCACTTATATTTTCTAGATTGAGGTAAAAAGCAGCTGGTGTGGAAGGCAGTTAAATTGAGGAGACAGCAAAGATATACTATACTACTTCCTGTTCTAATGTTGCTATTTCATTTGACTCCTCTTTCTTTCGGAAATACGTTTAAATAGAAATATTATGACATAATACTATGGCATTTTGGCAGAATTATGGGCATGGTTCTGACAAATTAATTTCCATTTAGCTCTTAGTATTATCATGCGGCTAGACAGCATTATATGGTGTAGAATTGTATAGTGGTTAGATACCACCAAAATTGACATCAGCCAGAGTACGAAACAACTGAAAGAAGCTGTACAAGATTGGAAAATGTGGAGAGAGCTGATCCATAGAATCGCTAAGAACTGTACACAGTTGAATGGATGGCATCCTCATCTTTATCATGTGTACAGAATTGTCCTTGAGCTGCATCCAGTTGGATCTGTCCACTATGAGATATGGGGCCCATGTGATTTTCAGATCCTTCCCCAAATCTGCTTTGGAAAGGTCAACAAGGGGGACGTCCTGCTGCCCTAGGGAACAGACTGTACATCTGTACAGATATAGCTATAGATTCTGCGAAAGGGACCACGAACCCAAATCTTGGGATTTTGTGAAAATCAAAGACAATTTTAAAATGAATGCAAGATTAGGAAGCAGCTGGGTTACTGCTAATTGGCATCCCAAATTGAAAGCAAGGGACAGAAAGGCTAAATTATGCAGATGGTATGAAAGACAGGAAAGATTTAAAAAGAAGACTGTATGCCAATCCCAGTAGCCTAAATGCTTCAAATTACTGGGATCTTTTTAAAAATGGGTGGATCTTTTGAAAATTAACAACAATCCTAGTGCAAGAGAAAGCAATGCAGAATCTGACAGACACCTTTAGAATTAGCAAAACCAGATTAAACCACACAACTGTATATAAAGCAATGGCATTGTAAAAACTTTTTTAATCAACCATTTCTCAAGGCACATTATTTAATTTACAAGAGTTCCTGATTCAGCTAGTGGATATTAGAGTTAAAAATGGCCCAACAGAAGTTCTAAACAACATGGTCAACCATGGGATATATTATTTAGTCAACTATGCAAGGACAAATTATGACATCTTCTTCTACCAGATTTTACTTCCATCTTAAATCACCCCCAACTCACAACTGTCTATCTCTCTTTGTTACACTTATGTAGTCTTCTGCTAATGAATGGTTTATTTTATCCTTGAAGAATGACTGGATACAAGAAATAAAGTACAATTGCTTATACGTGATTCTGGATATAGTAGTGAAGAGATCAAACAAATGTGCTGTGTTAAGTCTGTTTGGCAGATACATTCACAAGTTGTTCAATTTAGGATCCAAGCTGTAAAATGGAGAAACTAAAATATTACGGATATGAAACAATGGGTGCCAAAGGAACACGGGGCACAGGAAAGAAAAAGGGCTAACTATTTTGGATTTCAACATCTGTGTAAAACAGAAGAGTGAAATCAACAGGCAACAAATTAAACTATTTGTCCTTTAAGACCTATGATTCAGTCACTTGCTACCCTTCCTTCTAAGGGTGGCTCATGATGAGGACTATTTTGTGGCAGGCAGGACCCCATCGACAGAGTTTGTGGCAGGCAGGACCCCATCGACAGAGCTCCCAACTGAGAGATCTTAAGATATTTTTCTCTCAGTATCTTCTGCCAGCAATAACAAATGTTTCTTCTTAAACAAGCTCATGATTCTGTTGTTGCTTAATTTAACTTGTTTATTGTTTGTTCTGGCTCTCTGTACTTTTTGTTTTTGACTAGCTTTTAGTGTAGTAATTTTGTTTTAATGATGGTATATTTTTATCCTTTTGGGCTGCCAGACAGAAGGTGCTCGAATCCTTGTTCTTCCTCTGTAAGAATAAGCAACCAGCGGCCTTCCACCACCGGCCCACAGGGTAGGGAGCTGTGCATAGCTGACATCGACAAATTGCATCTTTTCTGCCTTATTAATCATAATAAGCTTTTCTTACATTTCTGCCTGACATTTGGAAGAGATGCTTCTCTGTATCATAGAGCACAGGGCACCTGTAGGGCAGGTCAAAAAAAAAAGGGCAGCTATAACCATGTGACCAAATTCCTGCCCCTTTTTACACACACACACACACACACTGCAGCGCATGTAAAAATGGGCAGGATTTCAATCACACAGTCATGGCTGCATTCCTGACTTTTGGAATCCCTCTGCAAGAGATTCCCCTCATATATAGCAAATTATTTGAGAAAATGCATGTGTGATCCCCCCCGCCCCCCCGGGAATGGCTGCTACACAGAACTGGTGAAATTGCCTGAAGTTTTTGAAAACTAAGTTCTCTTCTAAAACTGAGTCTCCTTGCATTCATTGTCTGCAAAGGGAGGGAGTCTTTATATAGCAAAAGGGAATTGACAAAATACATGCCAGACTCATCTCACTGATGAATTCTGTTTCATAACATCCCTTTTCCAGTCCAGGGAAATGTCGTGCTTTGTTTTGCTCAAGCACTTAAAAGGATTTGCACCCTTACAGCCAGAAGCTACTCATCTGAACTCACATTTACTGAGAGCCAATATAGTGTAGTAATTAAAAGTATTAGAGTAAGAAAGGAGAGAACCGGATTTTAGTTAGTAAAGTTCACTGGATGACTTCAGGCCAGTCACTCTCTCTCTCTCTGAACCCTACCTAACTCACAAGATTGTAGTGGTGGAAAACAAGAGAGCTTGAAGTTTATGCAGATGCAAATGCATACCAGATAAAAATATGGCCCACTCCCTGTTTTGTAAGTTGATTGAAACCAAAGAGCAAGAATTCACTTTGCAGGACTCTAAATAACCTTTGGAACTCTGAAATACACAGGGCATAGCTTCCCAACTACTTCTTCTCCTTCCTCTGAGCCAGATCATCTCAACTGGCTTCATATTCTACACCTGTGGAAGTCACATTCTTCATTCTACCTTTGCTGGAAAAAGTGGTACCAAACATCTTTTCATTCCCTCATGGCCAGATTTTATGATAGGTTTTTATGGTTGCTCATGGGTGTACCGGTGGGAAAAAAAAGACAAGATGGTGACAAATGGATTGTTTCTTCATTGAATCCTTTGCAAGGGGTATAAAGGAATTATTTTTAAAAAAAAGCTTCATCTGGATGCAACGGGTATCTGGGTTAGCCAGGTTCAGCAACTTGGTTTAGGAAGGGGAATGTGGGATATAATATGTCATTTAAACTCTAAGGCTTTTTTGGGTAGGTGGGTGGGTGGGCTAGCTTTTCAAACAAAAGTTCCTTTCCTTGCAGACCAAGCTTCTGAAACTGAATAACTACTTTACCATTCTATCAGTACTACCATTCAGGCTCTAAACAAACAAACAGTGCCCATGGAGCTAACACCGTCACCAGAGCGCACCGTGCCAATTATCCAAAGGTTATCTCTCTCTGCAGTCATCTCTGTGGTATCTCTTAATAGATGTGCTGACACAGTGCAGAGCATTATTGACAATTGGACACCAAGGAAAAGGTTGGTCCTATTTTTTTGTTGTTGTAATGGGATAACAGAAGACCAAAAACTTGGAGGCAAATTAATATCTTCCTGAAACATGACCCAGGTTCTAAAGTGTCAGTGAAAATTATTTTGTGGACACTGCTATTCTTCATCCTCCTTTTCATCGTGTTTTGTAGCCCAAAGAGACTCACAGGCAAGGCAAAATGGCAAAGTGGTAAAATAATTAGTAACAGAGCACACGATTAAGGAGTGACAATGTGTTCCAGTGCTTTTTATAGTTGCTTTATAATGGTCAGTCTCCACATTTTCTTCAATATGCCAATGACATCTATTAATACCTCTTGCATAGTACAGCTAGAAGTAATCATATCTGGCTGGAGATATCTGGCTAAACCTGGGTTGCCCAAACATCAGCTTGGTATTTGAGAAGGCAACAACTGATGTTTGTATTGGAGGGTGGAGAATGTTACGAAAGAGCAGGATCATGGATAAATAACTAAGGTTCTTTAGCTTTGCTTTACCCTTGTGACTTTGGAGGATTTGGGGTTTTATCATTGGTTTTATGGACCAACTGGAGCAGGCTTCTGCATATGGGGTTCTAGTGAGCCCTACGGTTATGCAACAGATCATGAACAAAAGAGTTCCCTTTTTAATTGCAAGGCTAGCACTGGTGGGAAAGTTTATGCACCATACCTCAACTTACTGAACATGCTAATATACCACGAGCTACAGATATAATTATGTTTATGCAGGAGCTCCCTGATACCTGAAAATTATGTCAAGGGTCCCACCAGTGTGGACACAACTCCCAGAATTCCCCAGCCATCCAGGCATCTAGAGTTTCATAATTTAATACTACGAAAATAAATATATTTAAAAATGGGGCACTGGGTCAGAAACACAGGATGCTTAAGCTTGTTTATGGGACTATACGAGGTCCTGGCAAGTTGAAACGAGAACAAGGCTTTACTTTTAGTGCCATCCCTGACTATTCCTCTCTGCATCCACACGTTGAGGGATCCAATTTGCAAAGGAATTGATCAGATGCCCAAATCCCTTGGCTCCTAAATAAGATACTTCTTTATGAATGACTGTGCTCAACACATGAATGATGAATACTACGAGTGCCAGAAAATGAAAAGGGGTATTGTAGCTCCCAGAGATCCAGAAGCCAAGCCAAGAGATAGAAAGAAAAGAGGCTAACAACTGAATACTTATCTCAGCCAACTTAAACAAAGCAACTGTATAACAGAAAAGGAATGGTGGGAAATGAGAGAACGCCATCCCAGTGAGATTTTATGGTCTCCCCAAGATACACAAACTAGGGGTCCCTCTCAGACCTATTGTAGCACTAGGGGATATTCCTACCTACAACTTGGCTAAATGGCTGGCACAATAATTAAGCTTCCCAACTTCACCCTCAAACACTATAGTTATATCATTCACATAGTTTTTGACACAGCTACGAGGCTTAAACGTGGCTCCTTATGAGATCATGGTCTCTTTTGACGTATTGACCCTATTTACATCCATCTCTCCCCACTTAGCATCATCATCATCATCATCTTTTAATGACCCCATAATCCCTTGTGGTGTGGAATCTGGACAACTGAATGGAGTTGAGTGGCTGGATGCCCTTCCTGTCGCCAATGTGGAGTTATATTCAGCACAGATATATTCTCCTCTTGCCCAGAGAGAAAAATATTGGCCTCTACCTAAGATCGAACTCACAGTCTCCTGATTGTGAGGCGAGAGCTCCATCACTCACATCCCCACTTAGCATACAAAGTGATAAACAGAAAACTAAAAGATTACAACACAGATCAAAACAATCTAACCAGGACACAAATCATGAATCTACGCCATTTAAACGTCTTCATGTTTAAAAGGGAAATGGGCAAATAAAACGGATACCCATGGGATCCTCAATATCAGGAGTTATTGAGAAACAGTCCCATATAAACTGGAACATGGTGCATTTTAAAAACCTAAAATTTGATACCACTACATGGATGACACATTTGTGGTTATCAAAGAAATGCACTGGAAGTATTTCATACCCTACTAAATTCCATCTTCCTGGACATACAATTCACAGTGGAGGAAGAAACACATGCTCATACATATTTATCAACAGATGGGAAGATGGAAACCTAGAAAAATGGTATATTGCAAGGCTACCAACACTCCAGGCATTCTGAATTTCAACAGTAACTATCCACTGTCACATAAAAAGAGCTGCATCAGAACACTGTACGGCAGGGTGAGAACACACTGTAGTACCCAGGAAGTAAAACATCTGGGGAGTAGGTACCTACATGAGCAACTTAGGCAAAACAGGTATCCACAAGCATTTATTACAAGATGCTGACACAATATGCTGGGGAGAGAAACAAGGAAAGAAGTCATAAGACCTACTACAAGGCACACCCTGCCAGTGTCATATATTAAAAACATTTCAGAAACAGTAGAATCCAACTTCTGAGATCTGCAAGTGGGCATCATCCACTATCCAGAGGCTACCAAATGAGGGCAAATCATGCACTACAAAGATTGTTTGGAGCTGGAGAAACTTTGAATGTAATTTACCAGATTTCCCCCCCCCCCCCGGATTGCCCTTGCAACTATGTGGGACAGAGAGGAAGCTAATTACCAGACTGCAAGAACACAAGTGATTGATAGCCTCACATTGCATGCATTCAATTTTGCAGCTACTACAATTGTTGGCTGAGTGGGGACAAAAATAGCCAATCATTGAAGCCTGGGAAACAGGCCTTTGTCAATCAATAGGAGTGCTGATTTACCACCAGCCTGTCAGGTCCTTAGAAGCTGAGGGCGTAGAGTCACAAGAAACAACAATTAAAGACTTAATAGTCAGACATCAACACCTTAATAAACAACTAAAAACTACACGCAACCAGGAACCATATAAATACAACACACAGAACAGCCCAGTGCATATATTTTAGAGAGACAAAAACTTGCACGAGCTTGAAAGCTTGGAAAAATAAACCGTTGGTCCCAGTGACCAACTCAAATTGGATCCTGCAACATTATCCTAGGGCTCATATATTTACCTTCGTTCACATGAATTCTTTCTCCTGCAATGAAACTATCAAGGACGGGGGAACTCTGAGCAAGAACTTCTAGTTCCGTCTCCCCCCCATAGTAAAAGAGAAATGAAGACAACAAAAAAAAGCCCTTCTGATTCAGGGAAGCTAAGGTCCCCATTTCCAGAACTTGGGATTTTGATGATTGTTACTATAGAATAATAGTAACAAACTGGCCCTCCCATCACTCTGGGAAATGGAGATGATAGTGTGATTGTCTAGTGCTTTGCTCCACAACAATGTGCAATTTTGTGATAATTTTTAAAAAGCAAATACTTTTGGGTAAATCCTACCCAAGTTGCTTGACTTTCTTCTGCCGATTCAACCCCAAATATGTCAATATTCTACTGCTTCTTATCACCAACTATGGGATTTTTAAGCTTTTTTGGGTACCATGGTTTGTCCAAGCAACACATGCTTTGTAAGAACCAAGGACCAAAACATTGATGCTAAACTAACCATGATGGCAACTGCTGCAATTTTGTGAATAGAAGCTGGCTGATGATGGCCTTTTTCCATGCTTAGCTTGTACATCTGCCGCTAAATCCTTCTTTTTATCCCATGTTCACTCATATGATGTAATGTCTTTCTTGTACTATGAGAATGAATGAGCATGGAAAGCAACTATTCCAAAAGACAGAAATCTAGTTCAGATGTCAACTAATTGCTGAGTCTGGATCACTAAAGGAAGAAATAGCACAAACAGAAATAAAAATGTTCTTCTTGGCTCACAATGAAAACATCTGCACGAATATAAATAACATCTTTATGTATAACTTCTTCGGTTTTTCTACTAATCATATGAAACAATTCACTTTTGAAGCAAACTCTGAAAGATGGTAGAGTTGCTCAAAAGAGCTTCTACCCAGTCAAAGTAATGCTGCTAAAATAAAGAATGAATCTGCTGGGACAGCAAAACACTTTGATCCAAATGTAATATAAGTGTGGCCTTTTCTTTTTATCGGATCAAAACCACATTCTGTTCTCCCCAAACTTGTCATTTTACAATAATCACAGCCGCTTGTCTCATTAAAGGAAGTTTCAATGAGGATAGTAATACTAATTTGTTTTCACAGGCGCTTTAGGGTTTTTTTTTGCAATACTCTGTGGATATTTAATAAATCAGTTTATTAACAGTGCCTTTAGTTTCCTCATTACATCAACCTAGGATTCAAGTGATTTTTTTTTCCTTACAGAGTCTCGTTAGAAGAAATTCTGAAAATAGGCCCTTCTTCCTAAAACCAAGGTACAGCATTACTTACCCTGTAGTAATCTGTGCTATATACATCTCTTGACATCCCAAAATCTCCAATCTTCACCAGCAGGTTCTCCCCAACCAGGCAGTTCCGAGTAGCCAGGTCACGATGCACAAAGTGCTGTGATGCTAAGTAAACCATACCAGCTGCAATCTGCTGGGCAATGTGCAGCATCTGGGACTGGGTTAGTTCAGCTAAACGATTCCCTTCGGCCATCAGAACTGCATCAGGTCCATGCGCCCTGTGTGGAACACAGAAGAAATGTAGGAGATCTAATGACACCTTTCCAAATGTTAGTCTTACAGAAGAAAGCAGGAGGGTGGGAAGGAGGCATCAAGGCCAGGATTCATCAACTGGGCCACTTACTCTCCCTCAGCCCAGCCAGGTTTGTTATTGTGAGGGAAAATGAAAGGAGAGACCACTTTATATGCCACTGTGAGCTCCTGAGCAAAAGGCAGGATGCAAATCTAGGAAACAAACAAATAATAAGACTTTGAACAGTATTGGCTACTTATAGATCAGGGGTGGGCAACAATGGCAATTTTATGACTTGTAGACTTCAACTTCCAGAATTCCTGAGCTAGCTAACCCTCAGGAATTCTGGGAATTTAAATCCACAGGTCATACAGTTGCCATAGTTGCCCATCCCTGGTCTAAATACAGAAAGCTACTTCTGGATGCCATATGTGGGAGAAAAATGACCCATAAATGAGTAAATTTTGTTACTGTTGCCAGTTATTGCTTTTTGAAGTTCTATTTAGAGGCATAGATTTAAGATGCCATTGTTTTATTTAATTTGAGGTGAAGGAAGTTCTACTCCGTGGTATAACACATTGACATTCACACTTATGAATTTCCTTTGCTTTCACTCATAATTCAAACATAATAAAGCAAGCTACAGGACAACAACAGGATAGCTCTGTATTGTATGTCATGTTAGTTTGGCCAAGTGGTTCAATTTAGTCCAGTTTGGTCTAGTGGTTCAGGCATCAGGCTGCAGGAGCTCATGAGTTCAATCTCCCCTTAGCCATGAAAGCCAGCTGGGCGACTTTGGACTATCTCACAGGGTTGTTGTTGTGGGGATAATAAAAGGAAGGAAGGCGTGTTGGATATGCTTGTTGCTTTAAATTTTTTGTAAAACTAATGAAAGCAGGATACAAATATATTTTAAAAAAGTGCTATTACTGTTAGTAGTCTATTGTCTGAAGGAACAATAACTGTCCCTGTCTAGGAAGAATGTGCTCGATAATATGATTCTTCTTTTTTCCTAGATCTAAGTAAAAATTAGAAAGAAAGATGAGAAGAAAACGTATCTTCTCTGATCTTTTTACTCTGACCTTGTACACTTTCTGCAGGTGGTACACTTGCCTTCATATTTATTTTGGGAGAAGTCTAGAAGTCTACATACTCTAAATTCAGCTGTGTTCAAAAAATACAAATGAATTGACTGGGAGCAATGTATAAGTTCAAATAGAGTTGTAGACATTCAGTTTACTTTCTGTATTGTTGCATGCAGACATTGTAAATTCATAAGAAAGAAAGAAACATGGAAGTATGTATGTGTATGTTTGCGCGCGCACACACACACACAAACAGGACATTGCTTGCCTATAAAAACAAATCCTGAAGTGCAGAGGATGGAGCAGCTTTAAATGGTGACATCCCACTTCTGAAAACTTTGTTATAGCTATCTATCTCCTTATTTATATTTCCAAGGAACATGAGAATAACCACCAAGCTTCTTCCAGGCTATTAAGAGTTGGGAGGACATTTGCGGGATGTTGAGAAGATCTCAGGGTATGTCAGAAAATCTAAGTTTTCGCAACCTCTGATCATATATGCATATCAGTATGAAATGCTTAAACCAGAGCTCTAAGCAGAGGCTGCCTCCCTGATAATTAACAGCAAACAACATCCAGAAGCAAAGAAATACACCTTAAATGAGCTGCAATAGGTAAATAACAGTTTTGCTGAAACGTCTGGGTTTTGGCAGCATCATACCATAGTGAACAATGGCTCTGCACTTATAACCGCAGCATTCATTTAACAATTGCGGCATTTACACTTACAAACGAGTGCCACAAAAAGCATTGTAAAATTGGATCAGTCTTTTGACAACCGTTACAACTTGTGACAGTGATAAAGAGGTTCCATAATGGTCATAACTCAAAGACTACCTGCACACTCTTTATTTACATATTGAAAATGAAGTGACTTGATTTCTCAACGAGGCACAGACAATTTTCCTTTTCCCGGTATAATTAAGCCACCTCCCTACCCTGTTCTGAACATATTTCGTTATTTTTTTAAAAATAAGTCATTGTCCCTTCCTGCTATTTCCATTTAATGCCGATCAAAGACATCTATACTATACATCCCCAGTCAAGTACCTTTCTTTTCCTGCTTATGCAAGAATCACTCAATCCCTACACTTCATTTTCATGCTGCTTTTTAGGGACTTGTCTGTTTTTTCTTCCTCAATATAAGGTGAGATTTCAAAATGTGCCATATCATTACTGGATGATGCGCTTGCTATTTCTATTTCTGAGCTACAGAGCTGCAACTCAACTCTTTTCAGAAGGTAGAAGCTCAGATCAAGGTTGCTCAAATTAAAGGCCGTGAAGTACATGCACTTCAGAGCCACTGAACTCTCTGAAGCTCAAAGAACACTGCGCTGAAAATCAGATACAGTCATATTTTTGTCGGTGGCCAAATATTTGGAGTGTAAAATTGAACGTAACTGAAGACTTCCGAGGAGCTGAAATACCACCAGCTTTTAACAGGGCTCTGTGATCTAGTCATGTTGTCCTACTGTCCCATTCTTATCCCTCCCCCGCAAAGTTAAGTCTATCCATCTCAGTTCAATATAATTTTCTGCAGTCATCTATCAAGACTATCCGAGGGATGCAAGAATGAGAACCCCTTCCTATATCCTCCTGCTGCCATGACGAACTTGGTCAGTTTAGAATAATCCCGAAAGATACAAGCTCGGATTGTGTCGCTTCTAGATTTTTACTGCTTCATCTCCTCTAGAACTGGATTTACTTTTGTCAATATTTGCTCCTGAAACATTTCAGGTGTTGCACTGCCTAAATTTCGCACTCAGGAATCCTTTCTGATCTTCAGATCCTGGCCTGCAATGGTCTGTCTGTCTGTGTGTGCGTGTGTCTATCTACAAATTGTGAGATCATTTTCTTTCTCAGTGGCCTTGGGGGGCGCTGCAGGGTAAGAAATAAATGTGCTTCCAAAGCATGATGACATGCAAATAGTCTCCCTTATCATAAGTAGTGTCAAATGAAAGAAGAACACTAAATTTCAATTTCACTTAAGAGAGTCTCTTTTTCACTGAACCGTTCCGGATGCTACAGATGACGAATAACAAACTTTTCAAAAAAGAAGATATACTACCATCAGATTGCTTCAACTCAAAATGCAACAGGTAGAAGGCAAGCCACTACCATAATATATAAATGAATGGGTGCTTGACTTGCTATTAAAGCAGTGTAAGTATAACTAACATTTAATACATGCATTCAATTCAATTCAATTCAATTTAATGCATTCAAAGAGAGCATGCTGTCTCTTTCCACTAAATTGTAAGTAATGCATTAGAAGCAAATCTTTATCAATAGACTGGTTTCCCAAACCTTCTAAGACCGATGGGTATCTTTATAAGCAAGCAAAGAACAGATATATGTATATCCCAGAGCTTGCCGTCCAGGGAGCCTGTTTATTTATTCCGCAAAATAAAGCAAAAAGGCACTCCTTGCTTGTGGTTAGTGGTATTTCTCATCAAGAGTTTTCTTAGGCAAAACAGTTTGTGGTACCATGTAATACCAGTCTTCACTTACCAATTGCACCTATAACAGATAGACAAAAAGATGGAAAGAAAAATACCGAGACAAAGCAATATAAAAACAAAGAAAATCAGGCCTATTGGGGGGGGGAGGGGGGACAGGGACAACACTAATAGGAGGTGAGTGAAAATGACTTCACAATGTTGCTACAACAGGATTGTTCTTATCTGCTTGCTCACAATTTCAATTTAACCACCTGCAGTACATGGAGCAATTGGGCAATTGTTCAGACTTTGGTGCAGGGATGGGCAACTATGGAAACTTGACAATCTCTGGACTTCAGCTCCCAGAATTCCTGAGCCAGCCATGACAGTTGAACTTCAGAGGTTCTAAAATTGCCATAGTTTCCCAATCCTGCTTTATTGAAAACTACATTTAAAAAAAAGAATAATCATAAAAATGGATAGAATAATTCAAATATTGTTAGGAGGTCAGCGTCTTAGTTAACTCTTCTGTGGAAATTAAACTGATGAATACTAGAAAACAACAACAACAACCCTGAGTAACCCCCGAAGTATCATATTTCTTAATTCAAGACTTTATTCCAAATATATTAATCTACAACATTTTATAGAAGAAAATTCTATATTACAAATATTTCATAAACATTTATGTGAAATAAGAGACTGGGTTATACTAGGACAGATGATTCACTCCTTCAGCTAAGCTACACTTTGGTGATGTGAATAACCCAGCTGAGTTCACACAACTACTAAATGCTAAAATGTTGCTTGCATATCAAATTGGCTAGATTTATAGAACATGCTAGTCCAATCCAAATAAATTGTACTACAACTACTAGTACATCTACAACAATGCCCAGCAGCAATTATTCGGCTTATTAAGGCAAAACTACTTATCCTAATTAGGAACACCTAGTCTTGAATATGAACTTTATACATATACAATGATGATGATATATCTATCATTTCACTTGGCCTCTCCTTTATGGAGGCATTCTTCTTTCAGAACAAGACTAGACAGTTTTATTAGCTTGTTTTTTTTAATTTGAAATATTTTGTCTTTCCTCAGGGGAATGCTGTGCATGCATTAATAAACAATAGGTGTTCATTTTAATAAAAAATGCACTTTGGCATTTGATTCAAACTTCTATAATAAATGTACTAATCTTTAGGACTTTTAATGTGTGTAAGTATGTGAAACCATTTTTAATGTGAGCCTGGGTTTTCCCTGAAGCAAAATTTAGAGTACTTGGTTTGAAAGAGTTTTGTTGTGTAATGAGGTACAATGTGTTTGGGTGCACACTATAAAAATGGTACATAGTCTATTCTTTACCTAAACTAAATTATGAGACTTTTATATAATAAAATATTATTTATTTATAAGAATAAAAATATTGTTCAGATTTTTTTGCCTTAGAAAATAAAAGCTTTGTAGTAGAGACCTATAGATATTACTACTAGAAAATGCTTTATCGACACATTTAAACATGTCAATCATGAAACCTGAATTATAATACTATTTTCAAGTAATGACACATTTTGTTCACATATTTGAATCATGGTTTTTGAATAAACCAAAGAGAGAGAGAGAGAGAGAGAGAGAGAGAGAGAGAGAGAGAGAGAGAGAGAGAGAGAGAGAGAGAGAGAGAG
>JANHFL010005104.1:252193-266460 GCA_032468155.1 Oxyrhabdium leporinum
TAAAATAAAATAAAATAAAATAAAATAAAATAAAATAAAATAAAATAAAATAAAATAAAATAAAATAAAATAAAATGTAAAAAAATAAAATAAAATAAAAACCACAGCATTTCATATCAAAGTAGCAATTAAATGACAATAGTTTCAGTCTGAAATTAATTACTTCATATTAGAATCTCCATGGTATTATTACCTAGTACATATATTCCTATATTGATAAAAGGAAATAAAAGATAGGGATAGTCCTTGACATATGACAGTACTGAAGCCTGTGGCTAGGAATTGGGGATGTAAAAGGAAGGGAAGGGAAAAATAATTGAACTAAAAAGTAATTAACTTTTCCTTTTTTCACTGTGGTTTTTTTTTTAATTTAAATGTAGAACAATTTTTTATTATCCTTACCCTTTTTAAGTTTCTTCATACTTCCATACAATATGTATTTTTCTCTCCTTTAAACTTCAGTGTTTTAAGAATAAATATGCGTTTAAAAAAAAAGAATCTTCTCATTTCCTTTGATACCAATTAAATTCATACAGCTATGGTTCTGACATTGAGCAACTGATATTGCTCATTTCTTGAAAGCTGAGAGGACGGCAATCCCTTCTACAACTGTTTCAATACTTCCAGCACTAATTCCTCACCATATTTTTCCTAACGTCCAAAGGTTTCTGTGTATTATTGGAGAAGATACAGGCCTTGCATGTTAAAGTCCTCAACTTACAACAGTTCATTCAATGACCATTCAAAGTGACAACAGCACTGAAAAAAGTGATTTATGACCGTTTTTCAAACTTATAACTGTTGCTGTCGTGGTCATATGATCAAAATTAAAATGTTTGGCAACAGCTCATATGATAGAATATGTTGAACTATTACAATTTTGGGGAAAAGCTCCTTCTATATATATATAACTGGGAACATTTCAGATATGAGGAGAAATCTAGTGTATGGTGGCAAAAAAAAAGAAGAAAAAGAAAATATCTGGAAGAATCCTTTATTAGATTTTAATAACATCTAATTGATTTTATTAAACGAATTTTGAGTTAGGATAGGATTTGTCCAACATCACCTGCAGGCTGTGACTGAAACTTAAAAAATGAAGTGTTGCAAAACAATGTTATTATTTATTAAATATATAATACTATTACTATTAAATTACCCAATTGACCTTAATGAAAATCAGATTTTTAAGATGGTACCAGAAATGTGCTAACAAGAATAAATATATGATGTTAAAAATGGAATATTTGAAAATCCTTTACCCTCTTATTTTCTTGCATAAATAAGGCTGCTGTGAATTAGCAAACTTTTAAGCAATAACTGCAGGTATTACTGATAGGCAGCTGTCCTACAAGACAGAAACTTAGAAAATGGCAGTTATTATTAGAAATGATCATAAATCATAAATTTGGTATTTACAATGGCAAATTCTGTATCTTTCTGTATTTATACAGATTTTTCTTCAGCTGCGTTATCCTGGAAATAAGGCGGTCTTAGCTAATGTTCTGCCTTAGAAATTTCTTAGAAATAGTGACAATGCTGACAAACAGATGAGTCAGGTTCATGTTAATGACTAAATATGATAGGTGACAGTGTTGACTAGTTTTTATTCTCATTCTCCAGAAACAGGTGAGTTATACAGTTCTAGTACTATTAGTATATTGTATAGTATACTAGTATATAGTATACTAAATACTACTCTTACTTGATAGCATAAAAGCTGCTTTTACAAGAGGTAGCTTTGCATTAAATGCAATGACAGATAATGGACTTCAATTACATTGTCAGGGAATTTTTTAATTTATTCATGTTACATCAAGAATATCCATATTTATTTGGCTAAGAATCAGATATACATTTTAAAAATATATTTCTGAAAACTGAAGAGTATTGTGAATGACAGGGCAACATCTTCGAGACAGGGTTGTTGTCTGGAAGAATTATTTTTCAGCAGAACGCAACTCATTGTGTTCTCATGGGTTTCAACAGAGCACTAGTCACATGCTTAGCAAGGTTGTATCCCAAACAAGGAAAAAAAAATCAAGTGGCATGGAAAAGAAGTTATTATGTCAGAGAAGCAAAACTATTACTTCTTTTACTATATATAACTGTAGCATTATTATGTATTAATGAACTATTATGTATTAATTTACATTTTAAACTATCCTTTTACCTTCAAATAAAAACAAACAAACCCTAAATGCTTGTATAGATTCCAACTCTGTCTGTCTGCCTTGTAGGACTTTTAAAATTCCTAATTCCTACCATAGATTGTTTGGGCTGCCTTATAGTTGAAGACATACAATGATATTATGACCCATAAATGGTAAAGATCCAGATGTCTTAATTTCAAATAAGGCAATGCATTTTCTATGCCTCCCTTGAGGTTGGCTTTTCACATTATGCATCACTCTAAAGTTCTCAATTCTTGTTTCTGATTTTTGACCACAGTCTCAGTTTGTGATTGTAACATGAATAACTGGAAGCACACACAGGGCTGCAATAATAATGACATAAAATGCATGTAATCCTCTGCTTTTGTATGTCACAGCAGTGGATTATAGGGCGAAGCCCTTGGTTCCAGAGCTTGTAATACACCTTCCCCAGTCAGAACTTAAGTAAAATCAATAATAAATAAAGCAATTTTACATTCCCTGATATCCAACTGCACTGATATGAGGACTTGTTCAATACTTTTCTATGCTAGTTCTTTCTATTTAAGTTTTGTGAGCAGTTGACTTATCTCAAGGACATTTGACACACTGGAAAGGAGAGCATTCTCTTTAAATGCTTGACAGGAATGGCTGCTGGTGCCTAAAATTCAAGTTCAAGAACCAACCTGCTTTTCTTTATCATCCAGAACTGAATGGGATCTCAGCACAAGGACAGACTTCTCAAACCCTGTTGGAATAGGACACCTCTTCATCCATTTTTCATTTTGTCTATCAGGGTACTGTCATGTTACACCATTTTGCTTGGCAGAAAAATCAATTTCTCTAGAGCTTAAGAGAACTGCAGTGGCATATCTTGCTATTTGATTTTGATGAAGAGGAAATGCGCCAGGATGACATTTTAAACATTCCCCACTCTTAACAATGTTGGCAGTCAATAACAGGGAAGGCAGTGCTTTGTTTCTGAATACCAAATGACCTGCAACAATGTCAGAGGGTCACCTGCTAATTTAAATACATCTTTAACGGTAGGACAGGTCTTTTATTATAACTGCTCCACTGAGAAAGAAAAATAGAAGCTATTTCCTTTGAAATATTTGCATTTTATTATTGCTCTGCTCTCCAAATGGATCAAAGATGCAAATGAATTATAAATGAATTGTAAACTGCGCTGATATAATCTGGTGTTTCTGGTTCCAGAGGGTGGTCACTCTTTTTTTTTTTTGTAATCTAGAGTTAATTGTTCCTATATTCCATTTATATTCTGTTGCAATTAGAATGACCCCCTTGAGATGGGATTGTGTAAGTTGTATTCTTGGGCAAGCACCAGATTCTCCTTTAATTCAGTCCTTGGAGTCCTTTTTTGAGATGAACTTACATTTCCATTGTCAATTCCAACAGTAGCTAGGAGTGCTGTCAATTTCCTATCTTCCCTTGTTTAACAAAGTTTTTCCAACCTGCAGCACTGCCTGCAAGGAGAGGCAAGGTAGTTGCTGATCATGATCAAATAAACAGAAGAGCAAGGAACCATAGAGAAATTTGAGGTCTCTATTTTCCTACTCCAATCATTGATACCAGTTGATACATATCTCCCTTCTGGATCATCTTTGGCCATAATCAGTGGCATTTATGTAGCTTTCAGAAAAATATTCATTGTTATCTTCATTATTCTTGTACTCATTCATATGAGATGGCCAAGGTTTAGTTTCTTGTCCAAATAATATAGCACCAATTAAAGACAATTATAAAAATAAAGGTTTTCAAAGAAAGGTCCACATTTATGGATTAAGAAGTACAAATAGTTGAAATAGTCCCATCTTTTTTCTCCTAGTTATGACTTAACACCAGAAGTGAATGAATGTGAGAAAAGTTACTTGGAAATATTATTTTGATTTTAAAATGAGATGTACTTTCTTATTAGATATAAAGAGACCAGGACCTGGAAGATAGATGCCTCATTCCTAAAACAAGAGGGCAGCTTTCAGGATAAGGGACAAGGCCATCTTGATTTTTGTTGTGCAATAAAATAGATAGTATTATAATAGCAATAGCATTTAGACTTATACACCGCTTCAGTGATTTACAGCCCTCTCTAAGCAGTTTACAGAGTCAGCATATTGATCCCAACAATCTGGGTCCTCATTTTACTGACCTCGGAAGGATGGAAGACTGAGTTAATCTTGAGCCAGTGAGAATCAAACTGCCAAACTGCTGGCAGTTGGCAGTCAGCAGAAGTAGCCTGCAGTACTGCATTCTAACCACTGTGCCATAATGTGCCATAATGTAGTCAGCACAGCCAGACCAGGTACTTTTGGAATCACCTGGAAATTTGTAGCCCTATAAAAGTTAGAAGATTGATTGCTCAGTTTGAACAAGTTTGAATAGTTTGTCTACCAAAGAAAGTACTAAAAACTTTGCTTCATCTTCTCTTTCAGAATTTTGCCTATTTGTTCTAGATTCCAATCATTGATCTGAATGGATTTCATTCTTCTCTTTCAGTTGAATCCCATTATTCCTTTATATCAGGGATGTCAAACTCAAGGCCCGGGGGCCGGATTCGGCCTGCAGGATGCTTAGATATGGTCCACGGGGCTGCCCTGGAAACAGTGGACGACTGGCCCCATGGTGCCTTTGCCAGCGAAAATGGAGTTTTCACTGGCAGAGGTTGCAGGAGGCCATGGCAGTCGAAAATGGAGCTTGGGAGCCTGTTTTCTCTGGCAGGCGCCCCCGACACAAGTAATGTCGAGCTGCCCACACCCACTCCAGCCCTCCAAAGTCAAACACAACCCTGATACAGTCTCAATGAAATCAAGTTTGACACCTCTGTTCTATATAGAATGGGCATGGCTATTACACTGCCCAATTCAACTAAGATCTTCAGTACTGCAGCAATTTGAAAAGCAATCTATAGCGCCTATCTGTGGGCCATTACGGTATGGTTACTCTCAAAGGCAAATGTTAAGTCAGCTGATGAAATGGAAAGAGTGTTCAATTTTATGATGCGATTTATGTGTATTTGAATTCCAAATTTAAAAATTTACTAGAATTTATTTATTTCAGTAGTAGTAAATCTTCTGGTAGTTATAATAACCTAACATATAGGATATCTGGGCTGACTCTCATTTCCATAATGTAATAATAATAAAAGATGTGAGCTGGTTTTTATCACCACTAATATCTGATTATGCAGATAGTAGATCCATGCACTTCTCCATTGTCCTAGCACACTCAAGTCACTTTTCTTGAAAGGAAAATCTTTTTCTTTCTATTTCTCTCTCACACACACACAAGCATTATTCAGAGCAATTTTTTTTTGAAAATCTTTTGCAAAATAAAAGGATGTATGCCGCTTCTCTTTCCTCTACATTCTAAAGCATGCTGGTTATATATATATATACATGACGATGTGCAGGCCTGAAGCTTTAATATTTTGACAAGGTAAACTACTAGTTGTATAACATTACTTCTAAGGACTTTACATTCATCTTATTAAACTGATTGTTTCAAAACTTAGGATCTTCAGAAGCTGTTGGGGTTCTATCACTGGAGGCTTTTAAGAAGAGACTGGATAGGCACTTGTCTGGAATGGTATAGGGTATCCTGCTTGAGCAGGAGGTTGGACTAGAAGACCTCTAAGGTCATTTCCTAATCTGTTATTCTGTTCTGTTCTGTTCATCTATGAGTTCATTCATCTGAGAGAAGGGTCTTTTTCATTCTGCAGCTTTAAGCTGCTTGAGTACTGTATGTAGACCAGTTGGAAATGAAGCCATTTTAATAAATTCCTTTCCAAATGTCAACCCTTCCTTTCTGCTTTAGATTACCACACCCCTTATTTGATAAGTTTCCTTGCCTCTTTGCCTTTCTCACCTGGATCAGGAAAACAAGCATCAATCACTTGCATTTCCTTGGGAGAGATTTTGTGGTCATATATGTGTTTCCACTGATAGATCTTTGCTATGATTCGTTCAACAACCACCCATGTATTTGACATTATCCTATTTGGGGCATCCACCAGCAAATGCAAAGGAAAGAAGACACCATAGTTGTATTCCTCTTCCCTTCTCTATGAAGGTCGCAGAACTCTTGTTTAATTAAAAAAAGAAAAGAAGAGAAAAGAAGAGAAGAGAAGAGAAGAGAAGAGAAAAGAAAAGGAAAGGAAAGGAAAGGAAAGGAAAGGAAAGGAAAGGAAAGGAAAGGAAAGGAAAGGAAAGGAAAGGAAAGGAAAATCTTTCATTTTTCTTTGTTGCATTCCAGCATTAGTCTTCTAAATTCTTTTGAATCTTTCTGCATTGTATGAAATTTTATTTCAAGCATTTCAATGTCTAATGTATATTTTATAAACCTTCAACTTACTGATTACATCATGAGAAGCAGCTCAAAATTAGTAACTTGACTTCTAGCCAAGAAGGCAACATGCTGTGTCACAGCTTGTTTTCCCCTCTCTCTCTATATGAGGGGATGAGAACTATCTAGGCTGCTTGTTAAAAAGGATTGGTAAGCAGAAATGTTAATTAAATTATTTAATTTAAGTTTGCTATTTTGGAGAGATACTATGCCTCACAAGAATAGGAAACAAAGCATTTCCATTCTATTTCATCCACTCAGCACCTACTTTTACAAAGACAGAAAAAATCTTACCACAGTTGCTGATCCAACTGTGCCAAGTGTCTGCGTGTTTGGTTTCTGAGGCTGTAATTGCTTTGGCTGATAGTTTCATCATTTATAACTTGGGAAACGTCCAGAGAGAACTTTTAACTCCAAATTATTATCTGGAACTGAGCCAGGAGAAATTCTAATATATATGTATTTATTTGTAAAGATGAGTGGATTTCCAAATTGATTGCTTGTGAAAGGAAGGGGTATTATTTTATATTTGCTGATAGGTTTGTTTATTTATTTGTTTGCCCTAGGTTTTCCTTTCTATTGGAATGCAGCTTCTGAAATATAAATGTTAACATATGCAAATATGCATACACATACATATATATTGCTGGTATCTCCTGGACTGGTTCTGTTGAAATTTGCAGTTCTGTGTTTACAAG
Source organism: Oxyrhabdium leporinum (assembly GCA_032468155.1). Lineage (NCBI taxonomy): Eukaryota > Metazoa > Chordata > Lepidosauria > Squamata > Cyclocoridae > Oxyrhabdium > Oxyrhabdium leporinum. Next base: position 259,407 of record JANHFL010005104.1, read on the forward strand.
TTTAGGAAGTTAAGTAATGCATAGGATTTTTTGGGAGGTGGGTGGGAGGGATGTTCAGAATTATTTTTCTGAGTACTCTTCCTTTGGCTGGTCATCTTAAATTTAACGCTATATTCATTTCAGTTAAACATAGTGGTTGTATATTTTTCATGAAGCTACATGGTAGGTGTATAAAAACAAATAGATTTACACAAAAGTATTACATCCACCCATTCAGGATGCCTTCCAATCTTGCATACTATTTTCTATAACATTCAATTATTATTATTTTTTGCTTGTTTCTTTTTTGTATTCTTTATTCCTACTTTCCTTCCTCAAATGCAGACAGCATTCTATGAGTAATGAAAACACTTGGATTTGATGAACCTGTTTTGAAGAACGCTCCTTCCAATACAATATTTGAAAGTGTTTTGTGTTCTTGAAAGTCTTGTAGTTTATTCAGATCTCTTCTGTATAAATGGTGTGTCTCTCCTTCCTATACAATGGCCAAAAGGAGCTCAGAAATATTTCATGTTGCAGTAGTTTCAACCAAAGGAGGCTATAGTGAATGAGCAAACCTTCTTCCCCCATACTCAAACAATCAGGATCTATGCCTAAAATCACAGGAACCCAGGAAGGAGATTACCCAGAGCTCCTCTCTTTGTCTACAGATAAAACACAAAGTTCTCAGTTGTTTTGACACTTGGTGAAATGTTATGCAACATGTAATAATCTTCAGAATCCCCAATTTGGATAGGAATTACTAGTGTAGATAATACTAAATTATTTGAAGTACATATATTTTAAATGGGTATTTTTAATGGAGGAAACTAATCACAAGGGGATTTTTTAATGATTTAATTTTCCTGGCAAATTGCAGAAATGTACCTTGTCTCACATATCCAACTAATCCAAGTTACTTCAATAGTTTTAAGTTGAAAGGGTTTCCCATTGCAGATGCTATCTTACTTATGGATCCTATTATTTTAAAAGAAGATTTGAGTGAGGAGTAAGGCAGGGCCATCTTAACAGCATTATGGGCCCCAGGCAAAGAAGTGTACTGGGGCCCCTATGACAACTACTCATAAAAATGTAAATGGTCAATAAAATTAAACATATATTTATTTTATTGGCACTTCCAACAAAATTGGTGTTGAAACCTTAAAAACATGCTGTGCAGCAACAACTAATCAACATGATAGACATTTGAACAATATACGAGGCTTGAAAAACACAATAATACTCAGTAAGCCATACAGTTGCTGTATTTATATGATACAAGGGGCATTGAAGGGTTAACACACACAAATTAGTATGGGGCCCCTATGCTTATGGGGCCCATGGGCAAGTGCCCATCAGGCCCATGCATTAAGACAGCCCTGGCGTAGGGAGGCAATCAGAAACCTCACATTGCTATTGAAACCTTTTTTTCTGAAACTACTGTACAGCTCACAGAGGTTAAGTATAATTCAGCCAAAGCCTCGTTGTTCCATCTTCAGAAATGCTATGCACAGAATGAATACAGCAAAATTGGTACTATCTTTATATCATTTTAATGGAATAGGATTTAACAAGTTGCTCTGCATGAAATAGAATAAGATATAGACTTATTTTGACTGCCAGCCTAAGAGATTTTGAACTGCATTTAGATGTATTTGAACTTGTTTTCATCCAAGTTTAAAATGACTGTGATCCTGGTTAAAGGATGTACAATTAATACCACTTGCTAATATTAAATAGAGAATACAGTCACATCAGCATTACAACAAGCAACTGCTCACAACCTTTTTAGAGTAGATGAGATTACATCTCAGTCTTGCCAGATTGTTGTGGCAGGACTAGAGAGAGAAATTTCATGCTTCTCTAAAATCCAAAATCACTTACCATATCTTGGAACTTCAATTGTTGGAGGAGGCTGAATGTTTTAGCTCCTTGAGTCTACAATGCTTTCCATTCCTAGCTTTATCATATGGGAAATATATAAATAAGAGAAGATGTGAAAGAAAAAAAAGCAAGAATAAAACCACTTAATTTGGTTTATTTAGGTTAAAGGACATTCCACTCCAGCAAAGTCCCGGCAAACAGTCTTTCATGAGATTTCACAACTACAGACCTTCATCAGGCTTGGAGAGTTGCCAGGCCAATATCTTCCAAATGCCATGCTGTAGCAGCAATTATTCAGCAAGAAGTCAGGAACAGATCTTCACCCTAATTAATTGAACTAATTGTCTCCTGCAAATACCACTCCCCTTTCACTCTTTTATTCCCTATGGGAGAGGCCATTCATTGTCCACCTGAGCCTTTACTCCTGAGTCATCCCTTGTTCCTTAACTGTTCCCTTCTTCTGGCAGATCTGCACATGCACACACTGGGAACAGGGTCCAGTTGTTCTTCTGCCCCACTGATCTCTGACTCTGAAGGCAGCTGATAACTGTCAGACTGCCCAACTCTGCCTCTGATGCAGAGGACTCATCAGAGCCTTCCCCAGACTCCAGGACTGGTCCATGTTCCTCCCCAACCTCCTCACTGTCCGAATCTGCCGCCAGCTCCATTGGCCGCTGGCAAGCCACAACAGATAATGAATAGTGTTGTGGCGAGCCACAACAAATAGTGAATTTATACTGCAGAAGTGAAACCACATTTGATACTTAACACTGTGTCCAGTTTGGGTTATCACGATACAACAAGATGCTGAGACCTTAGAAAGAGTGCAGAGAACAACAACAAAGATAATAAGGGTTCTGGAGGCTAAACCATACAATGAACGGTTGAAGGAACAAGGTATGTACTAAGGAGCCATGGTGGGGCATTGGTTAGAAGGCAGTGTTGCTGGTTAACTCTGCCTACAGCTTGGAGTTCAATAATGACCGGCTCAAGGTTGACTTAGGCTTCCATCCTTCCAAGGTTGGTAAAATGAGGTCCTAGATTGTTGGGGGCAATATGCTGACAATGTAACTGGTCAGAGAGTGCTGTAAAGCACCAGGAGTGGTATCTAAGTCTAAGTGGTATTGCTATGTCTATCCAATGAAGAAAAGGACTAGGGTTAGTATGATAGCAGTCTTCCAGTATTTGAGGAGCTCCCTCAGAGAAAAAATAATTAACCCATTCTCCAAAACACCTGAGGGCTGGAGAAAAAGTAAGAGCTGGAAGATCATTAAAGAAAGATCCAACCTAGAACTAAAGAGAAATTTTCTGACAGTGAGAACAGTTATGGATATTCCATCACTGGAGGCTTTCAAGATGAGATTAGACAACCACTTGTCTGGAATGGTAAAAGGTCTATTTGAGCAGGGGTTATTCTATGTTACGTTATGCTTTTTTAAACACAGTCTGCCTATAGAGGCTGGCATTCTTAAAATTATCTTCTGGGTACGTTGTTCACAAATATCCCTTGGTACATTCAATGTTAAAATTATTAGGAATCGATGATTTAATGACTTTGCTCTAATTTTACTACCAAACAATTGCTTTATGTGGTTGGAACACATCCATAAGTCAACATCCATATGCAGCTTTCCCGAAATATAATATAGACTAGGGACTGGTAAATGTGACTAATATATTGGAAGGCTTTCCAAGTTCTGTAGCTAAACCACATGAGATAAAAAATGGGGAATTACTTTATATATTAGCAGGATAAACAGATTAGAGTTGTTATGATTAGGGTTTTAAACTCTATTTTCATATATCACCACTAGGCTTTTTAAAAACCCTTCATGAATAAATAAATACCATTTTATTAACCTTGTACTGAGCCGAATCAGCCCTAAGTTTCCATTGTATAACTATGAAACTTTATATGGATGATGGTGACCTTCTGCATATCCTCACTGTATCCTTAGGCTGTTCTGTGCTGGTGCTAACTGGGCTCTACAATATTTTGTTTAAAATAACACTAATTTTGCATTGGTATATTTTGGTAGTGATCTGCCAGACCTTCAGTCTGAACTACCAGTTACTGCATTAGATAGTTCCCCTGCTGTTGTGACATCCCGGATACTTTGCTTTGTGAGGGCTGGTCATACTGGAAATAATATACTTTTATATGGTTGTTTGCATATGTGCATGTAGATAAATATGCAGAGATAAACACAGGTATACAAAAGTACATAAAACAAAAGCATAAAATTAAACATATATGCAGGCACAACAGCAAGCTTTAAAATAAAAAGAAGTTTTATAAGAACCCAATGGAGGGCACTGATTATAACATTTGGCTGGCATGCAGAACATCATTAACGCAAACATTTTTTAAATTAATATTTTTGTTTCCTTGATCTACCTATTTTACCTTAAAAAGTGAATTGGGGCTTGGGGGAATAGTAGCCAATCAATAGAGTTCTTTGCACAGACAATGGTAAATGACAGCCAGCAAACTGTACGCTTGAACCAGCCCAAGCCAGAAAATGTAATGAGATTTAAGGCAGAAAGGTGGTGGAATTCCACAAAAGGCTAGAAATGAGTAAAATAGGGCTTAATCTGCCCTCCAAACTCAGTGATGGGCCACCTCAGAGAGTGGAACTACTTTATTACTAAGACTTGACTCAAATAATTTCAGTTCCAGGTATGGTATAAAACCCTATCTTAAAGGGATAACACAGCAAATGACATTGTATGAAGACCACACATTTATTTCCAAAAACATTGTCCAAATATTTCTTTTATTTAATAAACAGTTTTATTGGAACCATACATGAGATAATATCAACATTATCTTAAAGGTTTTATCAGCACACCACCTCCTTTCAGGCTTTTTAAAAATGTCTTCAGAATAAGAATTTCAAAAGGAAAATACTGGGTAGAAAGGAGAAAAGTACAGCTGGCATTAAAAACAGTTTATAAGGAGAATAACAGGTGTAAGTGGCTTCTTCTATGAATGAGCAATGCTAACATGCAGGACAATGTAGCAGAAATGTCAGGATAATCATTGGAAAATAAAGCATCTGTCACAAACAACATAAAAGCCAAAAGCAGTTCAGTATTTGGTAAAAATAAGACAAGGAGCAAGTTTCATTTATGTGCTGAGACCTGTTTTGGCTGACAAAGAAATGAAGAGTAACTCGAAATCATATTTTACATGGTAGAAGGGTTCATCATGGAGGAATTTTCACTGGCACATGAAGGGCGTATCTCATAGCACTATTTCTAGAGCAAAAAGTGTAAGGGGAACCAGAATACAATGTTCCTTGCCATTCTCCAAACTTTACAATTCCATCTGAAGTGTTGATATTTATCTTGGATGGTCCATGAACTTCTTTAGATTTTTTTTGATTTAGATTAACAGAGTTGAAAGGGATCTTGTAGGTCATCTAGTCCAACCCCCTGCCGAAGCAGGAAACTCTACACCATTTCTGACAAATGGCAGTCCAATCTCTTCTCTCTAAAACTGATCTGATCTACTGATAAATACTCTGTGCACCTAAAGAAGTACTGTACATAAACAAATTAATTCACCTTGGCAAATTATACATCTTGTTATTTGCCTACTACATAGTTGTTAAAGTCCCCATGTTAAACAGTTGCAATAGACATTCTAATAAGTAGAAAAACAGAATCCATAGGGGGAAATTGCATTTATTGTATGGTTTTAAAGAGGCTGGAAGGAAGGAATCAGGACATCTGAACTCTGAAAGATCTCACAGAGGTTTATTTACGGAACTGCTTATGTTATTATTAGTCTATACTTAAAAGGAATTAAGGGTGATTATCACATGTATTTTGATGTCGTGCTTGATGGGCACTTTAAAGAAACAACATAGATATGTCAATAGATAATGCATGTTTTTATTTTCAGATAATTCTCCAGGAAACCCTTTTTCTATTTATAATTTGCAGTGCCACATTCACACTCCCCCAACAGTATTATGACAAGATTTTGGGGATTTATAGCCTTCCTGCTATTGGTGATCTAAAACTCTTATCTGCTCCAGCCAGTATTATCACTATTGGAAGATGCTGGGGGATAGTTTAGCATCTAAAGATCATGATTAACCCCTTCCGTGACTTATAGATGAGCTTTTATCCTACTAAATTGCTGGATTTGATCAAGTGTTTATCAGTTGTATATTCTTAAATTTAATCAAAACAGAAAGGAATTAAGATTTTTAGAAAACTACATTTGAATGCATCTGTAAAGCCTTCTACAGATAAGTTTTAATAGGGGAGCCTTCTCACAAAGCCTAACTGGTGATACTCCACATCAATAAGGTCATAGAAAACTTTGCAGGATTGATCTTTAAGAAAAGAAATTGTTAATACCTAGGAAAGATCAATGTCATAGTTTAGAGACTCTAATTCAAATTCTTACCTTCCAGAGGGAAAAGAAAAGTTAGAGAGTGAGATGGCATTTTTATAGATAAGCTTGGTTAATGGTGACAGGAATAACCATCAGTCAAATACTTCATATTGATTGGTTACATCTGTCTCCTCAGTTGAAGACAGACTCCCTCAGGTAATGCTGATTTATAAAGGTGATAGCAGCTTTTAAGCATCTTTATACAAAACAGTCAGTGTATCTATAAATCAGGATAAACAAATTTGGATGATAGTCTTATATTATATAACAATGACTCAGCTCCAGGAAACAAACTGAATTAGTTACTGAGGTTCTGTGCTTTTCCATCTTGAGAAGAGTGGGCCTGCCCTCCTTCTGGATCTTAAACAACACATTTCTATATGCAACACAAAGAGATTTTAACCTACTAACATTGTTATAAGAGGCAGTCCATTTTTCACTGTAATTTTATTTTTCTAGAAAGCTATTTCTATATAGTTAGCAAACTATATAGTTACATTTTTTTTAAATAAAAACACCATCTTTTTTTTTTAATACATGATGTTACAGGACAGAAAAAGGCTGAAATGTGATACCTGACTCTCTTTTTTTAAAAAATGTGTATTTCCCCTTATTGGGGTTCACAAATTGCAAAGTTTATGATTGTATTAATTTCTACTGATTTGTAAAACCTGGAATACAAAAAGAAAAATAAATGACAGTAACTGTTAGGAAGGAAGGAAGGAAGGAAGGAAGGAAGGAAGGAAGGAAGGAAGGAAGGAAGGAAGGAAGGAAGGAAGG
>JANHFL010005104.1:268873-288425 GCA_032468155.1 Oxyrhabdium leporinum
TCATCCAAGAAGCTTCTTTAGAACTGAAAAAGCTTCTTGGATGAGAAGCAAAACACCTTCAAAGAAAAAAACCAAAAAGTCCAGTTGCCTCTTGAAAAAGCATCTTCGGGACAAACCTGAGAAAACAAAGCATTTCTTTGTTTTAGCATTTCTTAGAAAGATGTGGTTATTTGCCACAAACCTTTCAAACAAAACTCTTGCCTAAATCTATAAGTTACGAAGTTGTAAATTAACGTCCAGATTCGTTCTTGATATAGCTTGGTACAATAAACCCACCCCTATGCGCACATGGAAGCAAACAGAGAATACAGCCTTACTGAAGTTACCATAAGTTTCCAAGATTTTTATTTTATTTACTATTATACTTGATCTTAATTGTCTGAGAGTTCAAACTGGTGCAGAGGGATATAACCTGATCTATCCTCCCAATAATCAGTTTGTGAAGTAGGCTGAGCTGATCAGCCTAAATGTATCCAATGAACTCTGTGATTGAGCAGATATTTGAATTTCCCTAGTCAAGTCAAACCATTTAGCCATTACAGAAAGAGCAGCAGGTTATCTGTATACATTTCTTTGTCTATAATAACATTTTATTATAACTAACATAGGTCTTCATAAAGAAGAGCACTAATATAGTTCTTCACAAATTTCCTGTATGCTGAGGGACATTCAGAGACACCTATGAAAGCCATCGGCCTGCATGAATGAACCTTTAATAAGTTTAAGTTTCTTCCATCCCTCAAACAGTTTCTAATTGTTGTTTGGTATGAAGAATCCTGCATATTCATTTTACACTGCTTTTGTTTTATAAGCCTTGTCCCCTTTTACCAGCCAAATAAAAAGCTTGCACTTTCATGCCAAAAGGCATGTCATCTATAAATGGAAAGAAGCCTTGTGGTATTTTTATATCTGAAGAATGTATATAAGATGTTTCATTATAACATTATATGATACAAAACCATATTATGACACCGATACTTTTTTTCCCAAACACGATCCAATGAATTTGGAGAAGGATCATGACAGTGCTTTTCCAAAATAAATTATGATGCATTTGCCTGCTGAGAAGAGCTTTTATCTATCCTTAACATGGGGTTTATAATAAAGCAACAGAAACCAATACCACCAGAAACCAAAGCTGTACAAACTTTCCCATCATGATCAAGAAGTCCACATTTCTTTGGCATGACAGAATGTGAATCTGGATTCTATTAACAGGAAATAATGAAAGATCAGATGAGGAGGGGGGGGGTTGTTTCATATGAGGAACCAATTAGAATTGGGAAGATGGATATAAACATACAAGGCATGGCCTGGTGTTGGATTATTTCCTTGTCGTATAGCCTACCCTGACACAAAATATGTAGTGGTTCAGAACAGAATAAAAGGCACAGAATAGAAATATTATTCAGTTGACTGGAGGAATGATAGGCTATCGTAATGTAATAAAACAATTGGAGTTGGAAACTTAAAAAACTATCTGTTTGCATATAAATTATATACATTGATTAAACTTAGAAGTAAGCCTCTTTTTGTGAATGAGCTTTATTCCCGAGCAAGTGGTTTTAAATAATAGCCATTATAACTGAGGTCCCTTTTTTAGAAATTAAACCTCATAAACAGTCTCAATTTCAGTGGTGGTAGCTTTTTAAGAAGACCTTTAATTCTGTAGAAAAATTTGACGGCTAATTTCTATAAAACTATTTAAAAAGAAATAATATCCATTTAAAGAGAAATTCATAAAAAAAAGAAACATTAAAAAGTTTTTTTTTATTTCCAGTGTAGCTAAAGGTTTATTCCAGAAGCTATAACCAAAGACTAGCACTCACTTAAAAAGAAAGCAGCTCTAAATGTTGACTTGCATAATCAAGCATCAGAGAATATTTACAGCTTGACAAGTTGTTGACACTAGAAATGTTCTAGGAATCCATTATACAATTATGGTAGCATGACTTAATTTATGTTCCTTTGGTGGGGGGGGGATCTGAAATAAAGATATGTGCATGTTTTTGAAGCTTTTAAATGGATGATATATGTTGTGTGTCTAAAGTGAGAGCTTTATAAAGCCTAATAGTGCTAATTTTGAAAACCATTTATGTTCCCAAAATTACAGATCATGCTTTATTTTTACACAAATAATTTGTCTTTTATTCAAATGACAATGTGTGCTATTAACATTGTTGAGTAGATATGTGTGAAAGAGAATTCCCAAACTAACAGTCCATTCTCTTTAACTTTCATCTTAAATTCAAAACCAGACAATCTTTGAAGTACATATTGTTTGTTGGGCAATATACTATTAGACAGGTGGTCTTCATTTAATGACCACTTGTTCAGCAATTGTTTAGATTTACGATGGTGAACAAGTGGCATCTAGGACTGGTCCTAATACTTAAAACAGTCACAGTATCCTCAACAGTCACAACTGCAATCCAGGTGTTCAGCAACCAGCTTGCAATGACATCACAGAATCCTGCAATCACGTGATTGTCATTTGCAACCTTCACTGCCAGCTTTGAACAAGCAAAGTCAATGGAAAAGCCAACAGGAAGTCAAAAATGGAAACCCTGTGGTGCTGTGCTTAACAACAGCAACCAGAAGTGCCACAACTGTTATTACTGTTATTATAACTGCTATTACAACTGTTATATGCTCATGTGACATTGGGTTTTACAACTGTGCTGTTTAATTTCAGAAATTTTGGTCCGAACTGTTCTTAAGTCAGGACTACCTCTATGCCTGTGCCTCACTTTAAATCCTGTTCATTTTGGTTTTGCCCACTTTATATATACCGGTGCTTAGAAAGATTTTCAGGAATGGAGACAGACACAATTAGAACAAAAAAATAATTTTTCATCAAACATATTTTTGATGAAAAGATTGTGGAATATCAAAGTCAATACTAGAAAGTTCGCAGTGTTACAGTAAGCATTAAAACAATCCCTCTTAGCCTAAACCAAATCAAAGCTAAAAAGAAGTTAATCTCTCTGACATAATTTCTCACACAATTTACCACATTAGATTTTCCAATGAATTTTGAAAATTCTCATTCTCTTATTGCTGGCCAATGTAGAGCTTCAATATCTTGAGGAAAAAATGTTCAGGAAGATAGCCTCACTTTTTATTCTTTCAAAATAGCATTAAGTCCATCTTCTTCAATCTGAATTTTTGTGGCACTAACAGTTTATTTTAGACATTCTAGCAATTTTAACTATTTATATGTTGTTAGTGCTCTCTAGACTTCCCTATGGACAGAAAGATGGAGTCTAAAGCAAAGTAAGAAGCACAATGACTATGGAGAATGACCGTCTTAATGAGCAATAAGGAGCTAACAGTATGATATATAAAGCAAGTCAGCCAATTTCATTCTTCAAGGGCAGGAAACTGAACAAAAGCACAAACTAAACCAGCACGGTTGAACAAGCACTATGCTCTATGCCCCTATACCTCCTACACATTACCTCCTTACAACGAAAGGAGATAATGGTATAGCACTAAAAGTATGAAGCAGGAGCTGTTCACCTTTAATTAGCAGGGTGAGGTCCTAGGAATCATGGTAAAAAACCTTCTGATTTCAAACTGGTTGAAGATATCGATGGCACTACATCAAATTCTAGTTCTTGCAGCAGAACCCTGGCATAAGTGAATGTTCATTATAGACCACTTGGATACCAAAGATGTGAAGAGGAGCTAACATTATTCCCACTGGTCAAATTAGGCTGATTATTGAAAATGCTCCTCGTTCTCTCAGAGTGAAAATATGCACATTCACATTCCATAAATAAAAAGTAACTTAGAACATAAAATCTACATCTACCTAATTGCTTGAGCTGTAGTATTCAAATCCGTGGGGTAAAAAAAAATACATGACAGTAAAAATTGCAGATATAACAACATTGCTTTAACACTTATAAATTACTCTCCTCATTCTTTCAGAAAATTCAGCAACAGCTATTGGGTGTAATAGCCCATTGACATTCAGACAATCCCCTAGAAATGTTTTAGAACTTTTCTTTATGTTTTCTTCTGAAAAGAAAGCAGCAGAATTTCTCAGACTGTTGTGGAGGGGGGGAGCTGTTCCGCAGTTCTATGAGAAAGATCCATTTTTTAAAAAGAGTAAGAATCTGAAAATGCGGAGTGAAGTCAACAGGCCACAAATGACATAATACGGGTGAAAGCAAAACTGACAATCCACTAAACTATATATTGTACAGGACTGATTTAAAGGAATGTTGCAGGATACATTTAAATAAGGTGCCTCTGAGATACATTCCAGCTCAGCTCTAAGTTTCCCCTGAGAGTTAAGCAATTCTCCTCAGCATATCCGTCTTAGTCCTGGTTTTCAGATCCAAGAAAATGAGATGGGAGAGCACACTGAATCATTTTTGACTGTATATTTGTATATTTTGTATACAAATATTTGTAAATATATTTACAAAATATATTTATATATTTTGTATATTTTGACTGCATATTTCTAATGTTATCATCATCATCATCATCATCATCATCATCATCATCATCATCATCATCATCATCATCAACAGCTATGACACATTGCAGTAGCTGAAGAGACGGGTCAAAGAGAAACAACTAGAAGAAATAGGGAAGTATAAATATCTTCAAAGAGAGATCGAGAGAGTGTGGATATTAATAATGTTTTATTTATCATAACTAGTTAACTCTTTTTCTTGTTTTCTTGAGCTGCGGTGTTGCAGTGGTTAGAATGCAGTATTGTAGCCTAACTCACTGCTCACTCCAGGAGTTCAATTCTGAGCTGCTCAGGATTGACTCAGCCTCCCATCCTTCCAAGCTCAGTAAAATGAGGACCCAGATTGTTGGGGGCAATATGCTAACTCTGTAAAAAGTGCTTAGAGAGGCTTATAAAGCACTATGAAGCTGCAAGTGTGTGTCCTGTTGATATTGTTTAAAGTGGTTTTCCTGAACGTGCCAGGTCCATTTTTTTTCAGATCAGCCAAGTATTGATCCATTGGCTGTGAATCCATTGGCTGCGATAGGAATTGACTAACCAGCTGATCACCTAAGCCAGACACTAAAGGCTGAGAGTGACTGGCCAAAAGATTGGCTGTCATTAACTATTATGCGTATATAATAATGCTTTATCATAACTATTCCTTAATGAGCTAATGTTCTCTTTTCTTATAGTTGGTAAATATAAATGTGATTTTTCACATTTGTTCTACATGAGGAGCCTGGTTTCTGATTATTAAATGAACAAACATGAGGAATTCTGAAAATGCTGAGTTGCAATAAATCAAGTGACCAATAATCTGCAGCTGAAAAAAAAAGGGCTTGATAAAATTGATTTTATTCTATTAAAGTTAATATACTTCCAATCACTGTACCTGTTTTTATCCACTTTTGATCTTGTGAATATCAGAAATATTGCCAATCCAAGTGAAATCATATTGGGAAATGAAATTTCTTTACTTACTCCCATTAACAACGCATTCCAAATGCCAGATGACTGGATCCAATCTGTAACTGCGCCTATCCCTGAGTATTGCACAAATCCTTAACACTACAATCCAATTAGCCTATTAAGTGTGTCAAGTAAACTATGTATATGGAAAAGCAGGATGCTTAGCAAAATTGTGCTGTCTTCTTTCCCTTCTATCTGACCCTTTTCCCCCAAGTTGCCAATAAAGGCGCAACCTTGACACTGGTGTGGGAGGACATGTTTTGGAGTTCTGCCACCACCAGCAGTAGCAGACAAACGGAAAAAAAAACATTTTTCTTTCAGAAAGGTGGACGGTCCAAAAGAGAGGAAAATAAATATGGCAGATCACCAAAACAAAAGCACAGTATAAAAAAATGGCGCAAGAACTCTACATGCTGGCCATTAACAGGAAAAAAATGAAATCTTATAGTTTTCTGCTGTATGCTGTTGATGCAATGATTCTTTCACTCACATAGGTGGTTCTCAGGAGAAATATGTAGACCTTAACAGGATTGTTTAAGGGAAAGGGGCTGGAATCAATCTTAAGACCAAAATGCGTCATTCTTAGGAAGACATAGCCACCACAAATACCAGTGGCAAACTGGAAATAATAACACTGAACAAGTTTCAGTTTTCAAATACAATGGTTAATTTTTCCTCCGAAGTTTGATGGAAATAGATCAGAGCCATTTTTCCCAAAGCCAACAAAGCAACAAGGGAATAGTATTCCATTTATATCTGCCAATTGTTAAAGTTTTTAGATGCTACATCGTGCACAGGCTTGCATCTACAATGGTTTAAAGCCCTTAGACTCTGTTCAGTCTAGGTTTTGAGGAGTTGTTTTCCATGTCCTGTGCAGCATTTCAAATGCTTTAATTCATATGGAAACTGATGTAATTATATTGGAGACAAGAGTGTGTTTTGTTGACTCTGCTATTGGCTTAAAACCCTCTTTTCCAATGGCCCACTGGCCCTATTAATTTCCCTTCATTGCTTTTCATCAAGGTGGAAAGAAAAGATCTTAGCCAACTTCAGTTACTGGGGCCCTTCTGCCTACTCTATACTGCCCTATACATTCAGAGAAAGTTCAAGCCAAAATCCATGGAAGAGGGTTGAACATTTCAAAGCAGAGAGATCTGAATGTTACAATCAACTTGGAATTTGGAAAAAAATGTATGCCTACAGATTACTTATTCAAACCTGTTTGCCCAGGACACTATACAATCTTTTCTTTGCTTCAATGCCTTACCCATGGCAGTACTGAATGGGAGATACAGTGTGACACTAAGAGAAACTTATCCTTCCTCAGCCAATTTACATGCAGACATAATTCTACTATTTCTTAACAAAGGCTACATTTTTTTATGTGGGATGAGTAGTCTATTTCCTATTTGCAGGCCTCTACTCACTCTTTTCTTTTCCTGTATTTCTATTTTTATCGCATTTCTATTTACCTTATGTTTTATATTGCATTTTTAAAGATTTTATATAACCGTTACACTGTAGTTGATCATTGCTTCTAAGGGTTTTTCTTTCTTTTTCTTTTGGTTGTTAGCCATTATTAAATAAATGTGGTACTTACTTGTCTTAACAGGTCCTGAAACCTAAATTCTCTGAAGAAATGAAAATCTCTTAAATATATATGTGAACAAAATGAATAAACAAAAGAAACTGACTCCATATCACATAAATAATCTATAAATCTCACACAAATATATAGTGAATTCAGAAGAACAAAATGAAATGAAAGAATCCTACATCCATACATTGTATTTTTAATGAAACTTTGCAAAACTAAATGGATATATTTATAAAAATTCAGGACACAACAGTAACAAATTATAAAACTTTATTACTCTGTTAAAAATAAGTTTAGGAAATTCAGTAAGTACAATCTGCTCTTATTAGCAAGAGCATATTTTGCAATAAAATAAGTGATTGTCAATTATATACAAGAAATAGAAAAAACTTTAAAACTGAGTATGACAAGAGTATTTAAAATTCTACAGTCGATTAATGGATTACAGCAGTACTTATTATCCCTACACAAATAGAAAATTGGATGTGAACAATGATCATAATTGATAATAATTGTATTGAACTTGTGTTATGCTTTAATTAGGCTGTAAACAATTCAATTATTGATCATGAACCACGGAATTTGAGTCTTTCCTTAATAAAATGCAGAGTAAAACAGGATAAATCCTTTTGACCTCGCTAGTACAGCCGATGAATGCACAACAAGCTCATTTTATTTTATAGGACACCCTACCAAAATGCAGCAAACTTTTGCTCATGGATATCAGCTATTTATGTAATTTCCTTACAGGACTTCCAAGGTGTAGGGATTATTTGCAATATCTTCCAATGAACAGATGGAAATACTTATCCATAGCAATGATGAAATCAGTGACACATGTCACAAGTTTTGAGACACAAGTTTTGTCAATCTATTAAGAATTTAAATTAAAAACATTATTTTAGGGATATAGTCATAAATACATTTTTTTCATATTGAAAATGACATTTATGAGCATTTGGGTTGTTCTCCTTTTTTTTTAAAAAAAGATAATTTATTACATAAAACTTTATATGGACTTGAATTCTATTAAAAATAGAATGATCATAATTTTAAATTCTCTAAAGTACTGTATCATTATTTTGTTTGTAAGAAGGAGGAGTATTATATCAACACCCCAAAACTAAAATTGATTCAAAGCCAGTGTTAGCTGGGCAATCATTTTGGGAAATCAAAATTGCACTTGAATTTGGTCAAGTGTCAGAAAATAAAATTTCCTTTCAAACTATGAGCTTTTATATTAATTGTATTACAGAAAAATAGCACAATCTGTAATTAAGTATGCCATCATACGTAGGTCAAAGGATTTAGCTTTTCTTAATAGTTCTATGCTATGTCAGCATAACTTTCCAGAACAGTTAAATGACAAAGGATGCAAAGCAGTTCACTATATGAAATTATTTGTGAAAGGAATTACTTTACCTTTAAGCAAGCTGATGTTAGAGCATTAAAAATGGGTTAGCATGCACTTTGTTGCTTGTCCCAGTGGAAGCATCTGGGCATAAGGATTCCCAGGAGGCTCAGCTCAACTGATTTCATCATAAATCACAGCATGATCCTCCCCCCCTCCCCCCCGCTCTCTATCTGTCTCTCTCTGCGTGCATAAGTAAACCAACCCTTGTTCTTCTAAATGACAACGTCGGCTATAAAATCCAATTTAAACATTAGGGGCAATTCTTCCTCGTTCAGGCTTTATAAATGCATAAAAAGTACAAAACAATTTTTAAATAATCCATTAGCAATTTTTATTGCCTAGTAAAGTAGAAAAGGCCATTTTAACTTGAATGCTGAGCGCTCAAGTGTGTAACAAACTTAATGGATCCTGGTTGATTTCTTAGTATAACTGTCACTATGGTTTATAAGGGTCATTAATTTTATAATTAACCACGATATTTGTAAAGCAATACTGTTTGGGCAGATTAAAATCTCTAGTGACAGACAAGAATAATTTATGATTCATTCACTTATCAATGAAATTAATAGTGCAATTTTCAGCTCAAAGATCTGGTTTGAATCAGATTTATTTGTTCCCCTATTGGAAAGGAAATTAACTAACAATACTAGCTTCATTCATTATTTAAGATGGCTTGGTTGTTGCCAAAACAAAAGTAACAAATAAAGCTCTGTGAAAAATTACTATGAGAATGATATATTTGGTGGCAAACTTTGTATACATTTATTATACAAAAGCATCCAAAAGTTTATTCTGCATTGCCTGTGTGCATATACAAATCGATGGTTCAAAAAAGAATTCTATTTTATTAAAAACAAATGCCTCAATTACACAGATCCAAAATATTCTGTCAGTACATGTAGAATTATCCAAAAATCAGACTTGAGGCTGTAAAGTTGAGCTGCAAAATATTATAAGAATAAAGTATTGAAAGATTACAAGAAAAATAAACTTATTATGCAGCTAAATGTTCATCTGGAACCTTATGTACTTTGGGAGAATAAAATTTTGTGACTGACTAGAAGTTGGTAAATCTAAATTGGGGTTTAGTCTCCAACTATCAATTCTATGCAGATGAACTACACTGTAGTTCAGTGTCAGACTGGAGTGTCAAACTGGCATCCCACGGGCCAGATGAATCACACGCAAGCCATGCCCACTCCAGCTCCGCGAAGGGAAAAACGTTGTGAAACATCACATGACTGCAACATGACGCCGCGAATTTGCCATCCATGAAACTACATTATGGATCTTGGACGAGACTGAAATCAGTTTAAAAGTATCATTAGCTCTGTCAGCCATTCTATTATTTAATAATAACATTTTTAAAATTAGGTGGCTGTCAATATTGAAACATTCTTTTCTGTCATTGGCTGAGGGAAACTAAAAAGCCAATTTGGAGATATAAAAACTGGAGGAGGGGTGGAACAAGAGAAAGTCTTAGTGGAAAAATTCATCTCATTAGTATCAAGATGTTCCTAAGGTGCATGTAATGGAATTAAAGTGGAAAAAAGAAATGTAAATATCTTTTCTTCCTTAAAGATAATCAAACTTCTTGAGTTACTGTAGTAGAAACTGTACCTTTTTCATAACTTTTACAAGGGTAGCATATGAAATGTTTCACTTTCCAGAATAACAAAATTTAAGATTATCTCAATATTACAGAGCTATTTTCTTTCATATCATACTTAAGAAAGTATGACAGATACGAAGTGGGAGAAAATTAAGAAGGCTTGTTTAGGGCTCCAGATAATATAGCTAGCAGATACTAGGGGAGCAATTGCAACACTTTCTGCTGGATTACAGAAGGTCATGTATGCTAAGATTATATGAACTATAGACATTGAAGGATAGCAATTCAGTAAATTTAATGGAGATGGTAATGGAAGAGACCAAATTAACATGAGTACTTGCTTTTATATGGTTTCTTTGCTAATATAGATGTTTAACATGGAAAGTGATCAGTTTTAGAACATGTTAGTGCACATAGTTAAGCAATACTAAGATACACATTAATTAAATGTATAGATTTTTTACTGCTTACATTCTCTTCAGATGATCTCCTCCACACTCTTACTACTCCATACTCTATACCACTACTCCATGCATAATCCATTCTACATCATACATACCTATTCACATGGAGAAGCTGTGCATAGCTATTTTTAATACACATTTAGGGCCAGTCAACTCACAGAAGGGCAAGTTTAAATAAACAATTGCTCTACTAAGATCAATGATTTATTCTAAGGGCTAAAAATTAACATTCTGCAGAATAATATAAAATATTTTATTTATTTACTACTTTTAGTACTCAAAATATTTGCAGTTCATGTTTAATAAATAGCTATGAAATTAATTCTCTTTGTAGCTAAATTCAAAAAATAAAATCAAAGTAGCAAAATGTGTTGAAATGTCGCTTTGTGAAGAAGATAATTGTTAATGTAGCATAATTGTTCATGTTTGTGCTTTCTTGATTTTTATAGCTGCCTAGGGCTGAATTTGTGGTGAAGCTGCCAAAATTTTGCATACTTCCAGATCCTTCAAATATAACCCAACTCTACCAGACAGGTCCAAGGAGTGTAGCAATTGACAAAACAATAAACTGCCTAATGTGCAGCACAGAAGTTCAAAAAAACCCTCTTTTTTCTTTATTTCATTTATTCATCCAGTGGAATCTTATGAAACAAAACAGAACCTAAAAGAAACAAAACAAACACATGAGAAATAATGCCTATAATGATTTGCAAAAATTAACACAAAGATCCAAACACAAATAAATTCTTAAAAATCAAATAAACCTGAAATGCATTTATGTACCATATGTCAAAAACACAAATTAAAAAATGCACATGTAATTTAATAAAATTTAATATGACTTACACATATGGTTTAATTTACAAATAAAATAACATGCACAACTGAATCTGCTACATTTAGGCAAAAGCAGCCCTAAAAAGATTTCTGGGTATAAGTGTAAGTTCTGCTTTATTCCCAACGAGTCAGAGGAGAAGGAAGAACTATATAAACGTATTCCAATATAATTTTTCTAAAAGTAGGGGAAGATAATAAGGATCAGAGAAGCAGAAGCCAATTTGCTCACATGCTCAGTACATGGGTAAAGAAAGGGGTGGATTTTATGTTGGTACTAGAATGTAAACAATTATTATGTAGAAAAGCTCAAGTATTCTGAAACTGTAAGGGTAACAATTCACTCAACAAGTTTTTGAGTAAGATAAATGAAACCCTTTTGTCTGGAGGGAGGACTATGGTTGAAATGTAAGAACACTGTTTACAAAAAAAGTTCCTGTCTAACTGGAGGCCCATATATTCTTTAATGTTATGAGACATCCTGTTTCAGTTCACAGTGGCTAAAACCCTATTTGAAGCCATCCTATTTAAGGGATATTTGTCCAATTCATATCTAGAATAAAGAACCATATGGAGAGCAGGAACCCTTTCAAAAAGGAGCATCAAGAAGTAAATCGAGCAGGAATCACAGAATATCTAATTAAGCCTTTTTCACCATGACATTTATTTTATTTCTACTTACACATTCTACTTAACCTTTCCACTTACATTATACTTAACCCTTCTAATTGTGCAGACATATTTACAAAGTTGCATTCCATATGCAATTTTTTGTGTAAATCTTTGTTTTTTTTGTGCTGCCTTTTGGGCAACATGACAAACCTGACAGCCAAATGATTTAGTGGTTAAGGCACCAGCCAAGAAACAGGAGACTGGGAGTTCTAGTCCTGCTTTAGGCATGCAAGCCAGATTGGGTGATTTTGGGCTTTCTCATTCTCTCTTAGCCCAACTACCTCACAGGATTGCCGTTGTGGGTAAAACAAGAGGAGGAAAGAGCATTAGGTATATTATAAAAATAATATAGGCAGGATTAAAAAAATCTAAAAAAACCATTGCTACCCTTTTTTGTTCAATTTTTCCACTGAAAAATTCCAGCACGTAAAACAAAATATGTAAGACAATATTTGTTCTGTCGTTGTGATTCTGATCTCAGCGCTTTAAACTAGCATCAATTTTGTCCTCAGCATTTTAGCTGCCAAAGTTCTTTAACAACTTATAAACATGTATATTTTTGCAGTACTTTTGCAATTTCTAACACAGAAAGATTCCATGTAAAAAAATTATCTCAACTGAAGTTGCCACAGAGTCTGTTTGTTGTTTGTCTTTCCATTTATCACACTATGTATCAATAAAAAGATTGGCACGTATGATGGGATAAACAGCAATTACCTCATTTGAATTCCATCTGATTGCTAATTAAATATCTGAGGCAGCCAGACTATTTTCTGCTTCACTGTAGGTAACAGAATATGTGCAAAACCAAGCAAGCTTACTAGATGTGATTTCATGTTTCTAATAGGGCTTGCCTAAATTCCTTTTTGTTGAAACATTCACTATTACGTGCCACAAAAAGCCAAGAAAAACAGATAGAATAAAAGGGATTTGACTAAATCACACACAGAAATTATAATCTTAAAGCAAGTGCAATAAATTACAACTGCCAGGATTCTGTAGTCAGCTGTTTCAAGGAAAAGGCTTTAGGATATTAAAAAGATTAATTTTATGGGGTAATACTTGCTGCAATGTCAACTGCTTCTGAATAATACCACATTCATTTTTTGTTAATACTCCACAGTGAAATAAAATATACTGGCACTGTTAACCTTCTCAGAAAATTATTTATATTTTGCCCAGGTATGAATAGATAAGTTTCAGCATACTGTGGTATAGTAGCACTTTGGAAGCACTTTGAAGATCTGAAGAAGTCAGTGTAAACCCATTGATTAATTAATCCTGTATAGGGAAGTTTATCATCTAGTGGGAAACTAGACAACAAAACACTGAGTCACTCTGAAGGAAAAAGTGTTTCCCCCCCCCTGTAAAAAGTAGCATCCTTAGCCAGAGATACCTTTGAGGTATTTTAGAATTCCACCATCCTGGTTTGAAATACAATGAATGTTGCAGTGGATTTCATCTCAAATAAATAAATAAAGTTAGGGGAGACCACACCAGGCTAATTCCAAGTATGTGTTATCTGTACTTGTATGTGTATATGTTATTCAATGCTGATTACCACTAGAACTATTTAAAAAATATAAATATAGTAACATACTTACTTTCACATATAGTAATTTGGAAATGATTAAGACCATTACATGAGTAATGATTTATTGAGATATTTTTAAAAAAATTGCTGGTAAATTAAAAGAAAGGGAAAGATGGAAAGAAATGCAGCGATATTCCTCCCAGAAAGAAAATGTATCCAATTGTTCAGAACTGGGCAAAAACAAGCAACTGACTCTTTTCATTTGCTATTTGGAACTACAAGATTATTTTAGGCAGTAATGTTTCTTAGTGTTACTTTCTAATTTGTACATGATTTTACTTCTTTAATTTACGGTGGGGGGGAGAGAACATGTTTACTTGTTTCTGAAAACCATTTTCTAGGCAAGAACATATTAATATTCTATGTCATCAGCAAAATACAGCCATGACAATAGATAACTTGGAAAATCTTTTATATAGAATTTTTTGAAGAATCACAGTTGGAGCTAATACGTCAGTATCTTACAATGAAAATATTCGAAGTCTACTGTTTTATATGGCTCGTAACATACATTCAAATTTTATTTCTCAGTAATAATATTAAAATATTTCAACCATTTGAAAATGTTCTTTAAATTTCTGACAGTGTTTCTAAAATTATCACATTTGTTTTTAAAAGCACTTTTTTTTCTTAACTGCATGTATTTTGTAATCACAGATAGCTCATTTAGATACCAGAGACAAATTCTTAAGTTGGCACTTTCTTTTTATAGCTGGTTGCTAGCCTCCACTAAACTTGGGAATGACAGGGAAGAACAGAAAAAAAAGAATATTTTTAAAACTCTGGATTATTTGCTTATCTCACACGGATAGTCAGCCCCAAATAACAGGTGTAAATTTAATATGGAGCCTTTGCTGAGTAACTTTAGACATTTCCTAATGATTAGCCTGCTTTTTTGCAAATGTTTAATCAATGCACAGGGAGGTTAAGCAAATCATTGAGCAAGATCACATATCTTTTAGTGGCTGAAGTAAACTGCAATCCTGGCTCCTTTTCAGCTTTCCTTGAACTTCTGCAAACATATAGTTAGAGTAATAGATGCAACCTATTACTCTTCAATAGTATCATACTGCTGGATACTTAAAAACCTTTCTCAACACTCTTGCATGCTGACATATATGAAAGAATACTTAAATTCCTGCATCAGGAACTACTGATGCAGTTGCCCTGGTATTTCTTATACATGTTTATTTGTTTGGGATTATGGTTTTAACTGTATATTGAATTCCTATTGTGCTGTTCAATAAATCTGCAAAGTAAATAAACGTAGAGTGAACAGACTTTAAAGCTATGTTTATGTGTACATTTCCCCCCCAAAAAATCCCTTCTAGTCATGGGACTTGATTTTTATATATTATAACTACAGCGAGATTATTGTGTGCCTAAAGACGGAAAAAAGATGTGGCAATACCCACAATTACAGAGTGGTTGGTGAAGATGATGGCATTTTCTGAGCTGGCCACATTTACTTCTTTGATTACAGAAAAGACAATATCTGACTAGAAACTCTTTACGGACTTTTTGTGTAAAAGAAAAAATGAACTTATGATTTAAGGGACTGATAATTAAATAGGATGGATTATAAAAAGAAGAAAGTTATGTAGTAATTTTAGAAAAAAGAGTACATTTAAAATTGTGCTTATAACTGCTGTAAATAAGAATAGAAATCACTTATTTTTATATTTTACTTTATTTTACTTTTTTCCTTTCTTGTACTTATAGCTTCCTTTTTATATCTTTCATTTTCTTTTTTCTTCCTTGCTTTGCATTCATCTGTATTAATTTTTATCTTTCACTCAGATGTGCTCCAGACAGCTGCTCCTTGGAAGGAAACCACAGGACAGTATTTTGATTGGTCTGGGTGCCGGGGACAGTAAGATTAGCCATCTTGCTTACAGTCAAAGTACAGCCTTTTAAAGAACACTAAGTTCGCAAACCTTACTTTCTAATCACTAGTGGAACGTATCCCTTAATTAATTTTAAGTTATCAGAGACCTCCAGAATGACAAGCTTGAAAGTGCCAGGTGAGTCTGCCTTCAATCAAGAATGGAAGAAAGTTTTAATTATAAGCTTAGAATTGAAAGAATCTGAAATAAATAGGAAAAAGCTAAAAAAGATTTTGATCTTAGAAACATATAAACAGAATAAGGGTCTGGATAAAATTAGAATATTAAAATATATTTCCAGGGAAAAGATGGGAAATATATACTATGGAATTAAAGAATGTGACATGCATAAAATAGAATTACACATGTCAATAAATAAATGTTGTAGACTGGCTTCCTTTGTGTTCATAGCAAAAAGGAACAATGTAGTGGCACGTGACTCCCAATTGAAATATGATGCAAATTAGTTCTTAAACTATGTAATTTATTCACATGTATTTGATAAATAGCTGTCCTTGAGAAGCTGAACAATTATGTGATAAGTACGGGTTTTTTCCCCCCTGCCATGAATCAAAATTATCTGTCAGAAGCTGACATTTATCTTTTAGAGGAATTTTGTTATGAAGGCTACATTTGAAATACATAGGATAACGTCCAAGTTGCTTATTAGGGAATTAAATAAATTACCTTCTCATAATGCCAAGTTTATTTTTAAATATTTATTATTTATTTATATCTGGCCTTTATTATTTTTGTAAATAATTCAATATATCTAATACTCCTTACCTCTTCCTATTTTCGCCACGACAACAACCCCATGAGGTGAGTTGGGCTGAGAGAGAGTGACTAGCCCAAGGTTACTCAGATGGCTTTCATGGCTAAAGTGGGACCTGAACTCATGGACTCTTGTTTTTTAGTCTGGTTCTTTTACCACTAGACCAAATTGGCTCAGTAGTTATGATGTTTACAAAAATTGTGAATGTTGATTGCATGTGCAGAATTAATACCATGACTAGTTTGGTCCTGTCAACTGATAACTTATTAAAAAAAACCAAGAAAGAACGTTGATAAAATATTAAATATTGATTAAAAGTGTGCGCGTATACCACAAATGCAAAATTATTATGCTTTTTTTCCATTTCAGCCCTTCTCAGATTCAAAAAGTCACCTCAAGGGCAGAAGAAGGCCTTAATCAATTTTAACAAGTCTTTTTGTTCCTGTGCCATATCCTAACCCACTTTTGAAAATTGCCTCGTTTTCCAAGCACATTGCCACATAGTGAAAGTCTGTTTAGAAGTTTCTGCTTAAGGAATGCAACCCCTTGGGAAACACAAACAGATTTAATTCTACATCTGCATACACAACTTTTTTTTCTGTTTTTAGTCCTGCATCAAAGTTGATGTTTGTCATTCTAGACTAGAGGGATGATTTAGAATTTCTATTTAAATTTTAAATTGTTCAGCTTCCACCCCACAGGACTCAGAAGTAGGTTAGTAAATTAGGTCAAACGTTCAGGCCTATAATATCTCTTTGTCTCACCCTGTTTTCTACTTTTCTGGAGTGAGAGATGCTTTTAATGACGGGGATCTCTGAATATTCCTCCTGCAAGTAAGGACACTGTGCTAATAAAAAGATGTTCTTATTTGTACAGAAGGAACACCCAACTACGTAACTATGCTCTTATGGAGAAAAGGAGAAGGGTAGAATAAAAAGACCATGAGCACATATTCTAATTGCGCCGTAGCTGGGGAGATTGGATGGGATAAAAATAATGAGTTAAGCTTGGAAACAAATCAGGGGAAACAAAAACGTTGCTCAGGACAAATTGAAACCTGCCCCGCTTTATGCAACAGTGTTAAGTTTTAAGTCCAGCGATTGCATCTCTAAAATGTCATGACATCTTCAAAGAGTCACTCAGGCAGCATGTTAAGACAGGCTTTTCTACATATAAGTATAGAGTATGCTTGGGTAAAAAAATTCAGCTGATGTGTTATTTTTTTTTTCCTTTAAATTGGTTCCGATGCATTTTATCAACTCAGCTGCTTTGGGAATGCTGTGTAAACTTGATTCTGACTCCTTTAGTAGAAAAGATTTTCAGCATTTTACTGTCAGCTGTAGCCTCTGCTCCAGCCTCACCAGTCCCAGCAGCCAACATTATTCCCAGGCCTAATGATCAAGACCCAACTACCTGGGCATTCATTCCACTTGACCCTATTGGGCTGGGGAAGCGGGGGGGGGAGTTGGCATTTAGACCAGGCCTGTAAGCAGGCAGTGGAGACGCCAAAGAATTTCATCTTGGATGGGCAAGTTGGGGTTTTACTTTACTTCACACTGCCTTTTAAGTGCCTGGAGGATCCTGCAATAACCTGATGAAAGGGATGAGATTTCCTGTCAGTAAGCATGAACAGGCGTGGGGGTAGGGGTGGGGGATGTTAACAAGTCTGGCAAGATAAAGAAGATGAAAAAATGTGTTTAATTTATCCTGCAGCAGGAATGTAAGGGGGAAAAGCGGATCAGAAGGGAGATAGAACTAGGGAGGAACATACAGCAACATGGTGGCTCCTCTCCTCCAATCACACCTATCTGTCTGTCTGTCTGTCTGTCTACACACACACACACAGGCAGCAAATCTCACACTTGTATGGATTATGGTATCTAATTGGGTAATGAAATGTTTGCAAGCAAAGAACCAAGTTTAGAGAGCATCAAGAACTTTACCATTCTAATGCTAGATATAGCATAGGTACTGGTTATAGATTTTTAAAAAGAGTACAAATAAAATTTTGAAATGGAAAATGTTGGGACTAAGACAAGAAAACAGCCTGATATTATACGTAAGAACTATCAAAGAGAATTTAAGATTTCAATCTCTTAAATTTAACTCTCTTAATATTAAAGGCCTGTTAAAAGATCAACTCCTTGATTCTACAGTAATTTATCTCCTTTTTATTAATATTTTTTATAAAAGCAAAGTGTCTATCCAAGTCTGATCTTTTGTTCTCCTCTTGTTAGCTTCTGATTGCTTGCTGAATTTCGAAAGAGAGAGAATAGTTTTGGAGAAATCCAGACAGAAACTGTAGGATACTTGGTGACGCAGTGGTTAGAATGCAATATTGCAGATTAACTCACTGCTCACTGCCACGAGTTTGATCCTGACAGGCTCAAGGTTGACTCAGCCTTCCATCCTTCTGAAGCCGGTAAAATAAGGACCCAGACTGTTGGAGGCAATATGCTAACATTTGTAAACCGCTCAGAAAGTGTGGAAAACACTATGGAGTAGCACATAAATCCTGCTGTTATCCCAGGCATGTAACAACTCTGAAGAAGCTGCTTCAGTAGCTTCTTAATAAACTTGAAAAAAATGTATGGTAGCTTTCATTGGAGCCATTCTTTTATGTTTCCAAAAGTCAATGCATTAACCATACATTGTTAATACATTTGACTTCTTTCTTCTGAATCAATTATGTTGCTACTGCAACAAATTTCCATATGAGAAGATTGGTGGATGCTACAGGAAAAACAAACTGATTTTGCTACAGTACAAATTTTAAAATAAAAATAAAATTAGATTCCTTGTTATTATTTGGTCCATCACAATCACTAAAATAAAATTTCTGCATCACATGTGTAAGCAGCCCAAGTGTAATGTTTTTTTTTATTAAAAACTTTCAAAGCTGCTCAAATGACATTTTGAAAAATTTATTTCATCCGAAAACAGATAATATGTAGCTAATGGACACACAATTTCATTTAGCAAAAGTTCAAAGTTAATTCCAGTTCCTCTTACCAACTAGCTGCCAAGCTTAAATTTTTCTTATCAATTTATGTCAGATCTGGCTAATTGCATCTGGCTCAAATCTCAATTATCTATTCTCTATACGACTGATTTAGGGTAAGTTTTTTTCTTACCCCAAGCAGAAAAGAGAAAATTTCCATACGTAACTTGTACTAACTGATTATTTTTATACAAACAGCTCTATTGGTTCTTTACTCAAAATAAAAAAATCCTATTCATTTTTATTCCATAATTAAATGC
>JANHFL010005104.1:296305-317022 GCA_032468155.1 Oxyrhabdium leporinum
GAATATTGCCCCCACAGTCCGGGTCCTCATTTTACCTACCTCGGAAGGATGGAAGGCTGAGTCAACCTTGAGCCTAGACAAATTACCCTATCTGATTACACCAGAGTAGAAATTGGTGAAAAGTTCCTTTTATAAAGGAAAAGGCTTTCAGCCTAGCCTTCCAAAACTAGAAGTCAGAAATTTAGCACATGACCTATATGTATTTTAAAATGAAAAAATGCAAATACTGTTAAAGCCACTTGCAGAGAGTATATCCTGACAGGCTTAATTAGCAAGCACAATTCCTCTCAAGGTTCAAGAAAGTCACAGATTCAAAAGCAAGATGCAAATGAAGTTTCAGTGGCACAATGGTAACTTTATTGTTCCATCAAACTACCATTCTTTATTGTTGTTTAGTACAGTCCTCAACTTACAATCACAATTGAGCCCAAAATCTATGTTGCTAAATGAGAAATTTGTTAAGTGAGTTTTGACCCATTTTATGACTTTTCTAGCTAAGTGAATCACTGTAGTTAAGTTAGTTACATAATTGTTAAGTGACTTCCCCATTGACTTTGCTTGTCAGAAGGTTGCAAAAGGTGATCACAGGACCCCAGGACACTGCAACCATCATAAATATGAGTCAGTTGTCAAGCATCCGAATTTTGATCACGTGACCATGGGTGCTGCAATGCTCTTAAGTGTGAAAAATGGTCATAAGTCACTTGTTTCAGTGCTGTTGTAACTTTGAAAAATCACTAAATGAACTGTTGTAAGTCGAGGACTGCCTGTATATAAATTTTCTCCAATAAGTGTCTTCCTAGAAATTACAGGAGTTATAAAGGAATAGGAAATGATTACATTACTTTATATGAACCCAAAATATTAAGGGGAAAGAGAAATATCTGATCATATGTATTGAGCCAATTCTGAAAACTAAAAATAAAGGATCATCAGGTAGAATGTTCAGTGTAATTATATAAACATTGAAGGGAATATTTAGTTTTACTTTGTACCAGGTGGTACCATGCAAAATATTTTTTATGTAACACTTTTAAAATTATACAGCTTGAGTTCACTCTTTTATATCATTTTAATGACTTTTGGGGTGGGAGGGAATGATGTATCCAGATCTAAGACTAGAAATTGAGCAAGCAAAAATAATAATTTTACTCATATGAGTTCTTTGTTTTATTATTAAAGAATCACTTTAAGTAATGTCATTCTTCTCCCAAACTATATAAAACATTTTGACTTTTCTGAAAGATTTTGTTCCCTATCATTTATCCTTTAGCAAGTTGATTTGTATTGCTGGCAATTATTTTAATATAAGTTTTGACAGTTTGGGGAGGGGGTGGGAAGGAGGAAGAAAAAGAAGTCAGTGAAACTAACTGAGCTTCTACCTAATAGGATTAAATGTGATATTAGCCCTGTATAAATCCAAACAAACATTAGACTCCAACCGTTCTCCCTTTTCCTCTCCTCTTCTAAGAAGAGAACTTTAGATTTCAGTTTGATTCTTTCCTAATTTTTATATAAACAATATGAAAAATGTTTCACCACACTAAATAACATAAAAATACTAAATATTTAGAAATATAAAATCTTGGGTAATATTTTAATGTGCATTGCTACTATACTCTATTTTAATCATTAAAATAACTTATAAACTGCCCCAAAGATGACATTTCTTGGGCTGTTAAAATATTTAAAACCATAAAGGTTCAGATCTAAAGAACCAAAACAGTGTATATGTTGTTATTTTCTCTTCTTTAAATCAGAATTCTGGCACTGAATTTAATGAAGTTTTGCCAGCTTAAAGGATAATTACTTAGTGATCAAATTTGCATTCCACAAGAATAAAAAAAATATTCAGTCGCTTCAATGGAGGAAGGAAAATGAAACTGTTTCCTGAGTTTGTGCAACATTTGTTGTCTAGGGAGTCCAATATGCATGAAATCCCTTTGCATACCTAGTTCCACTACAACTCCATTGTCTGATGATTGCAAAATGCGCCCAGCCAAGGGGGAAAAAGGATTTTCTGATGCTCTGCTATGAAGATAATTGTAAGAGAGAGCAATGGTTGATATAAATGCAATACTGCTAGGCTTAATAGGGGAAAATGCATTAAAGGTCTTACTAAAATCTATTTCAGATGAGGCTTATTTTCTGTTATAAAGCACAATTTCTATTGGTTTCCATCACTTTCCAAAAATATTATAGAGCAAATTGATTTTAGCACTACGGAAAGACAGGGAGAACTCAAAGCAACCTATGGTCCTTTATTCAATGGCCCTGGAATGCTAACTAACTATTAAGGGGGTGGAAAAGTGGGTAAGAAATGAAAACTGAGAATAGAGAGAAAAGAATGGATGGCTGAAGTCCTGAACAGAAAGAGTTCCACATTAATGTAGTTTTGTTGTCTACTCCTTTTGTTTTATAAATTTTGATTTTTTTTTCATGAATCATTTATAATTCAATATATACAATTTTAATGATATGGAATAAAGCCATATTCCTTTAATTTTTATGCTGACTAATTCACAATTAAAAATATGTATTTATTTATCAGGATTAAGCAGCTTTCTTACTTTGGCAGCATATACAAGAAAGTATAGAAACATTGTTTAAGATGGACTTTTATATTCAAGAAGGATGAATGCAATTGTACAAAAATATGGAACTTTAAATATGTGCCTAATAATATCACTGCACTTTTAATTAGTATGTGAGTCCTACATACTATTAGTCTTTAAATGAGAAACCTCAGCTGACATCGGATTTCAGTCTTCAGTCAATGCAAATCAATTAAGATGCGTTTTTCCTTCAGTTAATAGGTAATTTGATAGGATTGTAATTATGCTGTATTACATTTTTGCTTAATAACTATATTAATATAAAGGCATGTAAAAGAAAAAATAGTTTATTGATCTTATGAAACAGTCCAGTTTAATGACGAGTCAGTTAAGTCTATATCTCACAAATCAAGTAAATAAAAGTATGGATTCCAAAGCTAATTGAGAACTATTTAGTGTTTCTTTAAAATAATTCCACTAGCTTAGATATTCCTGCCATTTCTCAGTAACTGAAGTTTATCCCATATCTGAAAAAAGCCCTACTTACAGATAAATATCTATAGGATTGAAGCCTTCACTTTCTTTATATACTGGGAATAATGATAAAGTTACCAGACAAAATTTGTATAAAAAACTGAAAACTCAAAGCACCTTGAAATTTAAACAGTGCTCTGAGAAATAGATTCATTTATAATTTATCAATAACACTGAATATATCACTATACGCTGTACAACTTTTGTTCCATATTGTGAACTGAAATTAATAACAACAAATCAAAATGGATTATCTCATGCTAATTCAGTATGTTTTCTCTTTGTGTTGAGGGGCATTAAGATCTCAAAAATAAAACAAGATTTGTTGTCCAGATTGATCAAAATATATACAAAAAATAAAAAATTACATGACCTCTCTATGAACACTAAGAAACTGGAATGAGGATTTTTTTTTTACTATTGTATCACAATGAATTTATTATTACTGCATAATTATATTGTCTGCCAAAGCATTCCGAAGTGAACCACTGGTGATGTCATGACATTTTAAATGAATATAATGAATAAAATTATTCTTCAGGATCCAATCTGGGTCGCTCACTGGGACCAGAGATTTTGTCTTCCGAGCTTTCGGACTTGAGCTGGAACCCATCTTCAAGGAACCTCTATCAATCTCCGGCTAGAGAGAAGTTTCCTGAAGATGGGCTCCAGCACGAGGCTGAAAGACAAAACCTCTATTCCCGCTGACCGACCTACATTGGATCCTGCAATATTATCCTGGGACATGCATATTCACCTTCATTCATAAAAATTATTCTGATTTAGAGAAGTCAGCAAGATAGCACCATCATTTTTAATGATGAAAGGATTAAGTATATGTCAACATCTCCAAAGTTCAAATTCATGATACTAAAAATGTTAACCATGGCTGAATCATGCCCATTATAAATATTCTAGTGATATTTAAACAGCATGCAAATCACATCAGAGTATAACATCTATCTTCTCTTTCAAACATTTAATTATTACATGTTGTGTACATATATATATATATTTATATAAAATATAAAATGAAAATATACCAATGTAACCGGGATGATCATAGAACGGGCTACCTACAGAACAGAAAGAAAAAGAAATATATCATAGCAGCGTAGTTAACAGAAACAACTTGCGAAAATTGCATCACATTTAGGTATACAAACTACTTTATATTTAACACAGAATTGAGTTTACCATTGCCAGAATAAATTGATTAATTCTAAAATTTCCTGGCCATGGGAGCAAAATCCCAAACCAAAAGTGATCCATTTTACACATAGCAAGGTTTTACTATTTATTTCTCCCTACTTCAGGCCTTGCATGAACTCAGATCTGAAATGACACCCTATACTCCAGGATGGGAGTGAGTGCATGAAGGAGGACTGTAGTAGGGAGACAAGATTTACTCCACAAATGGATTTCACTTTGATAATACACTAATTCAACAATTTTCATAACATCAGAATTCAGATTTTAATTGGAATCATTTCTATCAGAGAATCTATAAGTATGAAACAATATTTTCTGAGAGAAAGAAAATAATGCAACAGTCTGAATAGTCCCACACCGTTCCTTAATGCAGACTTCCCTTACTTAGTGCCTTCCAAGTATGTCACAATACAATTTCCATAATTCATAATTTAGGAAGATACTATGTTAGGGAAGGTTGTGATACTAAACATGTTTCGTACATTACACTTTTTTTAAAAAATGGCCATTCATTTGAAATCTGTGCAAATTTAAGCTTGAAAATAAAATATTTTCAGTCCATAAAATCAACATCTGCATCAAGAAAAAAAAACACTTTTTACTGAAGATCAACAAAGACAATTTTCTTCTGTAATGTTACTGTACCAAGATTAGCCTAATTTGGGAAGCCTGTCTCCTCCCCTCCCCACCCCACCTTACTCCCAATTATCTGATGAACAAATAAATCCAAACATGTATCATGTGTTTGCGTTAGAGAGTATCTTGGAACACTCCAAGTTCTGAAAAAAACACATACCATATTCTAGTGCTTTGTTCAGAGCTTGGAACAAAGTGGGGTGTTAGTTTTAAATTTTGAGTGTTCCAACATACCATACTTGGGTTGTTAGAGACATGAGACTTGGAAAGTGCATAGATAATAAAATAATAGGCACAACTACTTAAGGAGAGGATAAGATAGAGTGAAAGTCACATGCTGAAAATATTTGAAAATAGTTGCTCCTGGAATGGAGAGAGAAGTTAAAGACTGTAGTCAGATTTTGAGACTTTGAGACTGAAATTCATAGATGAATATACTGTTGCTTGCCTAGACAATTGCCTTCCCGTCTTATGCTCCAAAGTTAATAATACTGTGTAGTTTAATTAATTAGTTAATCAAGAGGTTAAGAGGAAAGAAATAAAGTAGGAAAGGGATTCCTATCCCTCTTGTGTTTTTCATTTACCTTTAATTATGCTTCTACATTTAGTTCCCTCAACTCCCTCAAATATGCTCCCAAATAAGAAGTGGTTCTTTATTTGAGGAGGAGCCAATTAAATTATTGTAACATATTGGTACACAGTGCTTATCATTTTCCTGATACATGTGCATATTGGCTATTGGACTTTTAACTAGCCAATTGAGAGTGATTAAGTATCAAACCCTACCCTCACCCTCCAGACTGCCACCAGGCACTTACAGTTTATCAAAACATTCATTAATTGGCACTGATGACTTGGCTAGGCCCCATCACTAACTCACTGAGCTTATATAGTGTACTGCCTCTAACGTTATGTGCTATTCAGCTGAGGACATTTGGAAAGGCCAACCAACTGGACATAGAAACAGACTTCTCATTTCCCGATAGTTAAATTTCCTATTGTTTTACGTTCTTTGCTGTGAAGAAACTGAAATTGAGTTTTAAGTTATGTAGCTGCCCAATATGTCATGTTTTGTTTTCTTTTTTAGGCACACTGCCAAGTGTAGAAATGTGCATGATGTACATGTTGTACAGATAATATTGTTCTGCTTTTCAGTTTTCACACTGTCAACTACAAGCACTAAGTTGCTTTAGTTATATGTGGAGCTTTACAGAAATATTATGTAAGAAAAAAAACACATATTTTGCTGTTGTGACATGATAAATGGGTTGTGCTGAAATTCATCGACTGGTGTCACTCTTTTGCTGAGATCAGTTCTGTGGCTGTTGTGCAAGCACTGGCTACAGAAAGCATTGAAACAACTGTTGCTTACACAATTTGCTTTGGAAATTGTTATAATGTTGAAGAAAAAAATTAAAAATCATTTCCTTGATCATTTTTTCTGTTCACCGGGTTGTACATAGTGTTCAAAGCAGACTATTACGCCACCTAGGATACTAAACAAGGGAGTAAAAGGATTACTTCAAGTTCAGATTGTTCAGATGGCAAAACACTTGAGATATTTCAATTTCTATTCGTCAGAACACAATCCACTCAATCTTCCTTCTATGTTCTGAGTGGGACTGTTTTTTTCTGAGCTGAGAATACAACTTTTTACTTTGTATACACCTCTACTTCGCACCTGTTTCAACTCATGCAGGTGGCATACTTATTATTTGTACTCTTTTAATTACTTCTTGATCATTTTACTAGTCACTAGAGAAAATAAATGCAAATCATAATATATGTTATGTGCCTATGAGGAATTCTCACATGAGCTTGCTTATGAGACTCTGGGTTGCCTACCTGTAAGTTCTGTCTCATCTGGGGTTGGAAACCAGCATTCCAGGTATTGCTCTGTGGAGGAAGAGCTCTGTGAGCTTACTTATGTGACACTAAAGTGCCTACCTGAAAGACCTGTCCCACCTGGTCTTGAGCTTCAAAGGGAAAGGCACTAGAAGCTTTTCCAGAATAAAAGGGCCTGAAAGGAAGACTTTAGTTTATTCATACTGACTTCTTCTAATGACTATTTTTGTCTTGTCTTTCTTGGGAAAGGAAGAGGTCTAGAATACAGGTCCCCAAACCCCGGTCCATGGACAGGCACCAGGCTATGGCATGCCAGAAACTGGGCCATGCAAACAAGTGCAGTCCCATCCGCGGGATGCAGACAGTATGTGAAACCATGCCTCCTCCAATCCTTAGAAAAACCTCTCTCTATGGAACCAGTCTCTGGTGCCTAAAAGGCTGGGGGCCACTGGTCTAGAAGACCTGAGAACTCAGTTCTGCGGTGCTTGTGGTGTTAGTGAAGCTTTATGGTATCACTTTTTCAAATAGGAGAACCACTGCATAAAGGCCAGGGCATTCCAATGCCGTTAGAAAATTTCTGTCATTTACTGACCTGCATAGTAGTCCTCCAACATAAGCTGGGGAAGGTTCCCAAAGGCAACAATAAACACATCCCAATGAGGAATCCAGACCCAGATGATCTTTTCGTTTCTCTTTTTGACTTACTCCAAATTTTAGAAATGGTGATTTTATTGTTAGTTGTAGCTATCACAAAAATTATAGGAACTTGCCAACAGAAGGCATATTTTTAAAAGAAGGAATATAACAAGTGTTTGACTTTTCTCATATGTTTCAAAAACCTTTAAAACTTTGCCTCTCCTACTTTAAAAGTAAATTGGTGTTCTAATCTTGTTACTTAATTTAGAAACGTTTGCAACAATTTCAATAATCACAATAATAAAAAAACATTATTGCCTGCTCTGAATAAGAACAGAAGCCAAACTTAAGCTCAAAATTTTGTGCCCAGACCAAAAAATATATATTCTGTACAGTTTTATGTACATATTTTATATTAGCAAATTATCTGGATAATGAACTTGTCTCTAAGGCTAACTGGTTAAATATTAATAATAAAAATTACATGTAGTTACATTTGAAACGTATTATTATTCTCTAACTTCAATTTGATAGTTTTGTATGAAAAACGGGTGCAACCTTAGAACATTCTAAAAATGGCGAAATATAATTAAAAAGTACAATGAACCAATACTTTCTTGAAAAAAACTTGCATACGTAAGTTATGGAATAGCATGGGAAATTAGAAATTATTTTCTTTCCCCACTTAACCCCCCCCCCCCAAACAATGGAGAAGGGCGATATGAATTCCCTTCCTATGTTGCACTATTCTGTTTAGGGTTAATTGTACAATTTTCCTCTTGGCCAGGGACGTACGATAAAATGGCTGGTTGAAGATTGTTTACTGCATCCCATAAACCACTGATAATTAAAGGCTCTTATTTGTTTCAATAGTCCTATTGTTATATCTGCATAGTTCTAACCATTTTCTTAGTCATAGTAACATGCATCAATAGACTTTAACAGACAGAACATTGTTACTAGATATTATGCATACCTATTGAAAGATTTACCGGTACATAGCAGGCATTAGAACCATTAATTACCTGTCTCTATCAGTACAGAATGTTAGCACACATTATCTGTTTTCATTTTTGATTTGAAACTGATCTTCTGAGTTTGACTGTGATAATTACACTTAAAAAGTAGATAGATTTATGTTATAGCCTTCAAATCTGCAATTTTGTACACACTTTTCAAGATTCAGTGAGAATATGCCTCACTAAACTCAGTGAAACTGACCTCTGAGTATACAAGCATAAGATCCCACTGTTATTCAAGTATTTGTCAGTTCTATGATGCCATAAAATCAATTCTAATCTCAAGGAGCATATTCCTGCTCATTAAACATCCAGCAACATTTAATGCTAGCACGTAGGCATGGAAATGAATATAATACCAGGGTGTGGGTTTACTTGTCATGTTTCATTGTGCAGAATGTACAATTTACAATGACAATGCAAAGAAACAATAGCCATGCTAAGATTCCAAGAATGATTTGTATTCATCTTAAGTAGCAACAAAAACTTTGAATGTAATCACAGCAGATTTTATCTTTTCACATTTATCTTTATTTACATAATGGGAAAAGATGGACAAATACTGTTTATTCTAATGTCCTTTTAAAAGGATAATAAACTACATAACAAAAAATGAATTTTAGTTTCTGGCATACTAAAATTAGGTCAGAGCCAAAAAGAGCAGCACATTTATCATGTTAAAACATATTCCTGCAGGAGTGAGGCCACTGGGTACAAGTTTATCTCCCCTTTCAGGTCTCTCTCCCCCACTTTAAGCAAAACCTTGCAGCACAAGAAGTCTCATAGGGCTGCTTTGTAGGGCAATATCTTAGATTGGAAGAAGAAATATGATTTAGGGCAGGGCTGTCAAACTCGCAGCCCGAGGCCTGGATGCGTCATGCGCCGGCCACGGCCACGCGCAGTTTAGCAAAGGGGGAAAAAGTCACAATACATCACATGACAACGCGAGTTTGACACCCCTGATTTAGAACATTGTTGTAGAACCGTGTTGTAGAATCGTATACAACATTGTTGGGAACACGTTTAAGGCAGACCATAAGTAACTGGTACTTACTTATACTATATGTACTTAAGAACAATAAGCAATCTCTAGAAGTTGGAGAATGCTCCAACATTGGATGTTTTTAAGAAGAGATTGGACAACCATTTGCCTGAAATGATACAGGATCTACTGCTTGATCAGAGAGTTGGACTACAAAACCTCCAAGGTCACTTCCAACTCTGTTTTTCTGTTCTGTTCTGAATCCCAAGCTATCATATATTTCCACGAGCACATTTCCAGGGTATCAAGTATTTGACAACTATCCCAAGATGTCATCCTTCTTTGTACAAAATCCAGATCAAAGTATTTGTTATTATGTTTGAAAAATACAATACAGGGAACAGAGAGCATGCCTTTACAAAATTTGAAATACTCTTTTGTAGTTTCTTATTAAGGATATTAGAGTCACCTTACAGGGGTGGCATAATTAAATTCCATGTATAAACTATTCCAGGTGCAGAAGTCAAGGAGGTTTTGTTAAAGTCAATGATATATTAAGTTGAGAAATAAGTCCACTAATAAATTATATGCATTGTTTAGGTTAGTCTTCTTCACTTGGCATTAGGCATCAAGCACTATTCTACCCTTATAGTCTTATAAGTTGCAAGATAAAGAGGGTAAGAGAAATCTCCTGTTCTCATTCAATCCACTTTTATTTTATTTTCCCTTTATGTACTGCCATTTTTTTTCTTGAGGGGAAGAAAAAAAATCTTATCCAGCCTTCCCCAAGCTGGTTTTCTCCAAATGTATTACAACACATAGCCAGGCAACTTCCAGTCAATTAATTTACCTATTTTTTTTCTTTTAAAGTATCCCCATAGTACTGCAAATTTATAGATCATTCCACCACTATGATTGCATTTATGTGATCTATTCATCACAGAAGAAACAAACAAACAAAAATCCCAGCATCCTTAGTTTCCTATAATTAATAATTTTGCTAGCAGTAGTGATAAAAAAGAAAGATGGTATGACTTAAATCACATTTAATTAAAATCACAAGTAAATATAAGAAATGCAATTAGCTTTAAGTGTATCTGAAAAGACGACTTAATTGTTTTTATTCAAAGGAAAACAGTAATTTCACATTGAAGAAATTATGCTAAATCCTTCTGATCTACTCACTTACTAAAAGTACACCCTGGTGACTGATGACAAAAAGAAAGTAAAAGTTAAGCAAGCAAATGGATGGAAAATGCTCCCTTTAGTGGCAGTAATGTACTTTTAATCTTGTACTGCAATAATGAAAACAAAAAAATATTATTTTTATTATGAATTTAACCATATAAGAATATTCTATTATTGGCTAAAGATACTAAGCAGAAATACTTTACGCCATCGTGAAAAGTTAAGGCTACTTTGCTATTCACTCAGAGGAAGATCATATTATATTTGCATATCTTTGCTTTTTAGCATTTTAATCATCTGACCTTTTAGCTTAATAGTGCGGGACTAAAATTTACTTTAATTTTGCAAGGAAACAGATAAATGCTTAATTTTTAGTGATGTTATTACACCTAATGCTACCATTATATATATATATATTAAAAAAACCTACTTAACGCTTCAACAATGTTCTAATTATATTATTACTTACTACCTCCAGGATCTTCCATAAAATAAGCAGAGATGTTGGCTTCATCTTTTCCATATAGATTCTGTGCCACCAAAGTATAATTCCCATTGTTGACATGAGTAGGATTGTCCAGCTGAAGGCAGCCATGATATTCTGTCCGATTGGTAACATGTATTTTGGTCCAGATATATTCTGATTCATTCAGTTTAGATCCATCATGCAGCCATGTCAAGACTGGTTGTGGATTTCCCCTCACACTGAATGGAATGCACCAGTGATGGTCCGAATATGGTATTTCAAGATATGTGATATTTGGTGCAACTATAATAAGAACAATGAAAAAAATAACCTGAGTCTTTCATGTATTCTCTTCCTTGTCAATCAGTCAGCTTGTTCACATAAAGCTAATATACAAGCAGAAAGGTAGAAGGAATGAAATTTGAAAAGAATCTTGTTTGAGTATAATAATAAAAGAATTATCTAGAAGAGGAGTTGCTAGAATACCACCTCTGTTGACTACCACACCATTGGTGGATGATACGAATTGATTTGGGGGCTTCTATGGAAACCAGGAGAGCTGTGCGACTACCCTACCAGACGCCTCCTAATTTAGTCCCACCAAACCCTCCATTTCATCATTCCTTTTCTAAGGTTGCTATCAGCACTAAGAATTGCCAGGAAAATTTCAGTAGTCAATGGGAGACAGTCTTAGAAACTGCATCTCCTTAGAGGACTGAATAAGAAATAATCTTAATATTGACTGGAACATTCTCCTACAGGCCATAGCATATTATTATCTGTTAATGCCATTTACCCTGCTGCTGGCATTTACCCATACCATTGCTTAATGGCTGATGTAGTAATAGTACTAAATACACTAAATCCTATAGCAAATTCAAATAAAGAATTTCATTGGTCTGATGGCATGGTAATTATCGCTATAAGTGATATAGCAGGGGGCTGGACTAGAAGACCTCCAAGGCCCCTCCAGTTCTGTTCTGTTCTGTTCTACCTAACTCACTTCTTGCAAATATTTATTTTATATAAACGATCTCTCTTTCTGGGAAAAATTCAACATAAATTCCAAAATGTTAGTTCCCAATTTTTTCATTAGGCAACGACTTTCAGCATGAAAATTTTATCTAAAGTTATTTACATACAGAACACGGTGAGGTCGACAGAAGCTTGGTCTTCACCCACAGTATTTTCTGCTATACAGTAAATCTGTATGCCACTGTCACTTGATGAGACATTCTTTATAGTAAAAGAAGCGGGGTTCTTATTTGTATCACTCTAGAAGGAATACAAAGAAATACACAGACTTAGAGAATTTCCCACTGAAAACTGAGTATGATTTTCTGCATACTATTAATACCAACAAATGTACTTCATTAATTTACCTAAGAACACTTTCAAAAACTTTATTCACTACTAATATGGATGGAACAAGCACCGTATACACACGGCTTGTTTTGAGGGCCTCTTTGCAGATAGTCTATTATGTCCAGTTCCCCTTGGATGGCAGTTGGACAACATCCACTGTGGTGAACAAAGTGGTGCCTTCTATGATACTATAGGCTTGTAGAGCCCAAGGGACTAGAAAAGGGTTTTGTTTGACTTTCCCCATTATCCAGCTTGTTTCATGCCACTCCTAGCTCCTTAAGAAGCAAAGCAAGATATCCGGATGACTTCAGGAGAAAATTAACATTTCCAAGGTATAATGCCATCCATTCTGAAGCAGGTAGTTGTGTATTCTCTTTTGAAAAAATTATATCTGCACCAAAATGTCCTTGATAAAATGAGCTTCAGCAGAAATGAAGACCAACCAAGATAAATTAATGCCTGCTCAAAACTTGAGTTTTGCCATAGCTAATATACATATTTTAATATTAAAATCTTACCTCATGTTTTGAAACAATATTATTGAAAACCCAAGCTATCGTTGGTGATGGACTTCCTGTGGCTTCACAGTATAAAGTGATAGTTTTGCCTTCA
Organism: Oxyrhabdium leporinum; assembly: GCA_032468155.1. Classification (NCBI taxonomy): domain Eukaryota; kingdom Metazoa; phylum Chordata; class Lepidosauria; order Squamata; family Cyclocoridae; genus Oxyrhabdium; species Oxyrhabdium leporinum. The sequence goes on from JANHFL010005104.1 coordinate 309,356, forward strand.
ACAACCGTGAGATTTTGTGTATTCAACTTGACTGAAGGCATGCCTAGAGAGTAAGACAGAAATATTTTTAAACCTGAACATATACAGTAAAGTATATTTTTGTCAGTTCTCAGAAATTAACAGCAATATTTTAGCGCATCAAAACAGAACTTTAAAATAAACAGAGTAACGATTCATTTGTTGAGACAACCTCATAAAAGTAAAAAGACTTCTTTCTACTGACAGGTTCATGTGGTAGCAATGATTGTTTGATGCTATCCCTGTCTCAAGTAAAACTTCCTTAATATCTAGTATGAAGTATTTTTTCTCTATTCATCTGCTTCCTTACTGCATTTAGTTAAATGTGTTTATCAAAATGTGTAAAGGAAATTTAGATCATGTGATTTACTGGATTATTCTCCATTCCTTCCAAGTGAAGACATCTCCAAAGTAATCCATCCCTCACACTAACAGTGACCACTATGGAGTAGTCTATCATATAGATAACAGTTTAAATTACTCAATTATGCCACTAGTGGGACTATAGCAGAGGTGTCAAACTCAATTTGAGGGCCGCATCAGGATTGTGTTTGACCTCGGGAGGTCATGGCCAGGTGGGCGTGGCCAGCTCAATGTCACTCATCGAGGCTCCATTTTCAGCCGCGATGGGCAAAAACAGAGCCTGGGCACAGCTTCTCCAAACTCCATTTTCACTGGCAGGGGTTTGCAGGAGGCCATCATGGCCGAATACAAAGCCTGGATGGGCCGCGCACAGCTTCCCTGAGATCCATTTTTGCTGGCAGAGCGAGCCGGTCCTTCACTGTTTCCAGGGCAGTCCTGCAGGCTAGATCTAAGCGCCCCGTGGGCCAGATCCGGCCCGCAGGCCTTGAGTTTGACACCCTTGGACTATAGGCACCAAAGATTATTCTTAAAAATCCTTTTCCTTTCCCCAATATTTGGAGAAAATCTCTCCACAAGATCTAGAATAGGCCTCGATTTATTTCAGCTTTGTGCTTGCTTAAAGCACACAGCTTGCCATTTGACTTGTTATTTTCAACTCCAAGCCTAATTTGTTTTTCTGTGACCACTGACACGGAAAACATCAATTGGGAAAAAGTAGGGTCCTGTTTTAATTGTGTAGGTAGAATGTGTAAAAAAAAAAGGAATTATTTCTGAACTCATGCAACATGAAAGTTTGTTCATGTGTAAAAATTCTACTGATTTCTTGTAAGTTGGCTATATGCTGATGCCACCAAATACACTCAAGGAAATGTACTTCAAACGTATATAGGAACCAATAGACTTTACAGCAACCACTGATGCAATTTCATCAGATCCATTTAACCAATGTTTGATGTTTCTACATACAAAGGACAGTTGGATATAAAATATTTTACATTAAACATAAAAATATCTAGTTGAGCAGCTTTTTTCCTTATTGCTGATATTGAAAATTAATACCTGTCCATATAACTATTATCCATTCCAACTTATATAGAAATTCTCAGGCACTGTGCTTGTGGACTGCTATTATTTTCCTCAGACAGGGATGTTCCCCTCTTGTGAGATGTCCTTGAAAATATGTTATTTGTTTTGTAATGTAGGTGTCTAGAAACTTGTGAATGTAATGAAAGTTGGAAATATATATTTTTCCCAGAAGAAATTAAGTTAAATGTGATACTTTTGGAATGATGACCAAGATGATAATCTGCGCCTTTGGAATTTTCTTCTTTCAAAATCTGTACATTTCTTTTTTTCTTTCTTTTTTAAAAGAAATTATATTGTGATATTGCTACTTCAGTTTCTCATTTGGAATACTACTTCATAAGGTTATTCTTGTATGTATTTGACAATGAATACATACAAATAAATTTCCAATTACAGGCTAATGGACTGTTGCAGATCCGAACTATCTGTGCAGATCTTAAGTCCTTTTCATCGATTTCAGAAAGTAAAGGCACAGATAATGCTAGTTACCATTAAAGTGACAGAATGGAACAGAATACCACTGTCATTATGTCACATAATCTCCTAGATACACAATTATATTTGCAGCTGAAAACTTAAGGATGGGAAGAAACTGAGAGAAAACAGATAAGGTTTTCACATACATATGGCTCGTAATAGAGGGGAAAGGAAATAAAGATCTGCTAAAGAGCTACAGGAAAGGTCATGCTGGAGTCAAAGAAGGAGAAAGAGAATATGGCTAGCAAATAAAAGTGGATTTAGGCAATTTCAGATTGCTGAAGATATGTACATTCCTGTGACATGGAAAATAATCCACAAAGAGGCAGCAGAGGGTTATCTATACATGGAGAAGAAGATGCTTTATCATATCAGCCCCCACCCCGCACCCCCAAGAAAAAAAATGACTGAAAGATAAGTTGATTAACTTTCTGCTAGCCCCCCTTCCCCCCAAAATTGCCAGCTAAGTCTAACAGAAGCCTACCTAAATACGTATGTTTCTAACAAATGGGGCACATTAGCAGAAGTGTTGCTTTTGGAGGAAAGGGGATGGTTTTGCAGAGCTATGTAATTGAAAAAAAATGTCGACCTCTTAGAATACTGAATGCCCTTCCTCTGTGAAATGTTATGAATAAATAAAATCTGAACCAAAAGAACTCCCTTTTATCCTGCCTCTAAATAGCTATAAACTTCTATTCAAAATACCAGTCAATTTGCACTAAAAAGTCTAGAGACTGAGAATGCTCAAAATTCAGGCAGAAAAAACTAGCAGAAACCTTTAACTTACAGTAAAAAAGTGTAGTCATAGATGTTCCAAACTGTGGAAACCTACATTCTTTTTTGTACTGTACATTCATTACTTCATGTTGATAAAATATTCTGAACCCTACTGAACAATTATGTAACCTTTCAAGAGCCTCTTTCATTTATGAGAGGGTATGATTGAGACAGAACATGAGCAGTATTGAAATAGTAATATTAGAATCCTCAAAGTCTCTCCAAGCCCTACCAACTGTGCATGTGTGTGTGTGTGTGTGTGCGCACGCGCACGCACACACATACAACACACACACACACACACACACACACACACGTTAATAATTAGCTGCACTTAACATTTTGAGGACCAGAGGACTGAGAGCTATGGGCAAAACTATTATTCAAATTGGATGTACTATGGATTACACAGCTGGGTGAAGCTGGCATTTTGCTATTCAGTTTTCTATAACAAGAGTTTGCATTTGCTGCACCAGCCACTGTCAGCCAAAAAAGGAGTTCTGATAGAACCAAGCTTGTATTTGTTTCTTACTCAACCAGTCCTCTAAAATTTATGCCCAAACTTGCCTAAACCCAAACTACTTAAAAAAAATCCATTCTAGATTGATATTAGGAAATATCCCAATGATATTTTCTAGACTGATATTGTCACAATGGTTTTAAAAATCATAGGTGAGATTACTGGGCTTCTAAAGTGCAGCTACAATATTTGAATATATTTTAAAATGCTCAAGCACAGCTTAATGTCTGTAAAATAGCAAATCTTCTTCCCCCTATATCACAGGGACCTTACTTTCATAGATAATTTCTCCCATAAGTATTTTTATTGGTCTCAGATTTTTTAAAGAATATGATATTGATATGTTTTAATAAGGAAGTTGTAATTCATTCAAGGAGATATACCATGCCATCACAAAGTTTTCATTGGCAATTATCTAAACTGGAAGAAAACTCTGCATGTGAGTTGCATATTTATTATATAGCCTCAAAGCTTTCAATAACTGGAATTACTGGACAAAGTCTCAAGAGCAAAATTAAAAAGAAAATCCATTAAAATCCTAGTGCTGAATATATTTTTGAACCTGGTTTACTGCATGTATATTTTAATACAATAAAGTGAATTACACACAAAATATCTCCATGGTTGCAACTGCACAAAGCAAATAACATATTATCTACTTAGAAGTAACATTGCAAACTATATACGCACAAGTAATGAAAAATGGGATTGCATACTAATTGGTTTGACAACAGGAGAGAACGTCTCTAAATATAGAAACACTGCATAAGTTATTAGTTGTTTTTGTATACCCTCATTCAGAGGCCATTTTGCATAAAGCATTTGGCATTACCTAAAAGGCTTGCATAGTTAACTTAGACATAATGCCCGCTATTATTAGTACTTTGATGTGATGTACACAACAGTAAAGGCAAAATCTCCTCATGAGTCAAGTTCAAATCCTGGTGACTCCATGGAACTATTGATGGAACAATTCTGGTAAAAATACAGAAGTAGTGGTTTGCCATTATTTATTTCCAGAATCTTTCTAGAAAAACCAATTCAGAATTTTCTGGTTACATTTTCAAGTATTAACTAGGTTCAATCTTACTCAAGTTTCTAAAATCAGCCAAAGCAGTGGTCTAGATCAGGGGTGTCAAACTCATGTCATCACGGCGGTGTCACATGACATATCGGGACTTTTTCCCCCTTTGCTAAATCGGGCGTGGCCAGAGTGTGATCTGGCCCATGGGCCGGATGTTTTACAGCCCTGCTCTAGCTGATTCTTAACTTATATGCTTCCACGGTCCCTCATTCTTCAGTACAGTACACAAGACACAAGTACAACATTTTAAAAAAATCTGTTTTTCAATTAACAGTTGAAAACTATTGTTTAAATCAGAAACTAAACTTAAACTAAATAATTGGAAAACAATCCAATCATGATCCACAATCTGAAGTTCATTTGTTTCCCTAACTGATAAATCTAACCATTTTTTTCAGATATGAATATTTTGAGAAACTACAATTTAATTTTAAAAAATGGGAGATTCTGATGTGATCATCACTGCCACATTGGTGAGAAAAATCCTATAAATCAAAGCAGGTTGTCTATCTGAAGAAAAATAATATTTATGGCTCCGTTTCATAATTTCTGATTATGTGCATCTCTTATAACAAGGTTGCATTTTTGTGCATCAATAAAATACAAATTTTCTTGAATTGGGCTTAATTCCCAGTGATTACATGAACACATCTGTGTAGTATTCTTGACAACAACACAGAAGTAGTTTGTCACTGCTTTTGTCTATTATTTATTCTCCGCTTCTCTGACTAAAGTCTTTGGATTTCCAAGGAGTCTCCTATACAAGCATACACCTAATTCAACTCTATTTAGCTTTTTGGGAGGAGCAAAGTTCAGCTAATGTTTGTTCCCTATTGTTGTCATTTATACAATAAGAATCATGAAGTGAACTTTTCAGGTCAGGATATATTTTGCAGAGGACAGCAAGCTCACTGGAGCTGATGTTGATGGGTGCATAATGAATCCACATGAATCTGCTGGATATTTACGCTCCATCCAAAATCTGTGGAGAAGCAACTTCAAACCTTCATCTGAAATCTTTTTTTTAATTTATAGATAACTTTCCTTATCAGTATTATGGCTGTATATGGATCTGTGTTGAAAGAGCAAAATGTGATTCTGAGTATGTATTTTAGGAAAATATGTATCTTAGGAAAATATAAAATTGGATCTTAGGAAAATATGTATCTGATTTAAGGTGTACCTGACAGGGGTTACATATGTGCTCCTGTATATTCCAAATCACTATTACCCTTCAAAACTAGATCTCTGCACAACTAGAATCATTCTAAAATTATTCTGTTTTTATTTTAACAAAATAATGTCCTATAAATAACCAAAGATAATTTACAATCAGTATTATAAACAGGGAATGAGTACTATAAACAGGGATGGAGTATTATAAAAAGGAATGGAAACAGAGATGAGCTCCGCCTCCTATAGTTGGCAATGACTAGCAAAGTAAAATCCGCAGGGACTCCTTTCCTTATTATAAACAGGGAAAGAAATAATGTGAAACTTTTCTGGTGCATCCATTCTTCCAAGCATTCCCTGGTAAAAAATATAAGTAGGGAATATTGTCTAAGGTATCTTAAATGTTGATATCTTCACTGTATAGAATTTCAACATAATCCTCTTCGTTGGATGTTTTTTTGACTCAGCTATTATCTATCCATTGGTGTCTCTTAATATTATCAATTCAAGGTTGCAATCTCCTGAGTGAGGATGACTTTCCTTGTTTTTATGTGACTGTCTTCATTTTCAATGTCTTTACTATTTCTTGTCTGTTCTAACAGGTTTTTGAAATTCCGTGTTAAGTTCCTTCTTGAAATCATGCCTTTCTTGCCGTTGTCTTGCCTTGTCTTCTGGGCAATATTCATTGTCTGTTCTGACATCCAGTTTGCTTTATTCTATTTTTGGGGTAATCTCATTTCACATTCATCCTCAAAAATGCCTTTGATTTAATTCCACAGTTCCTCTGGTTCCCTATCAATGAGTTCAAGACCTCAAAGCAGCACTGATGTTTTCTTTGATAACAGTTAGTATATCTCAAGATTGTATTGATAGCTGGTTGACTTTGTTCTTTTGCTTTTTTTCTTGGCTTGGGATTTGCACATGAATAATTCACAATTTGTTCCTTCCGATTTTTCAGATTTCTTTAATCCAGCCTTTACTATGTTTTATAAATAACTCAAGGCAGTGAACATATTTGATACTCCTTCTGCCTCCTATTTTCTCCACAACTATAATCCTGTGAGTAGGTTGGGCTGAGAGAGAATGATTGGCCCAAAGTCACCCAGCCAGCTCACATGCGTAAGACGGGAGCCACGGGAGTAGAATTAAGAGTTTCCTAATTCCTAGCCTGGTGACTTAACCAGTACACCGATCTGGCCCTCTTGCCACAGTTTTGCTGTTATAATTTACCTCTACCATTTCCTTGTATTAATTATATATTAAATTTTATTTCTGTGTGCTCTATCTGGTTATGTCAATGCATACATGTACTGTTTTGGATGTTTGAAAAATGTAATAGCAATGAAGAAATCATTACTTTGTGAAAAATTTATAAGCTGTTCTCCTGCTTTGTCTCTATTTTCTAGGGCATGTAGTCCAACTACATTTTTATCCTTACTACTTGCAACTTACTACTACTACTACCACAAACTGTGCATCTCACTTGCATGTTTTGTCAATTTCAAATCAAACTTGACAACAAAACTCATCAAGCTCCTTTACTTCTGCATCAATGGTTAGAGCAAAACCATTCCTTCTTTATTTTTCATGCCTTGAATAGTAAGTAGCATAATATTCTGACTGAAAGTACCAAATTCCAGTCCATTTTAATCTGTTGAAGCCTAAGATGACACTGTATATGTTGTTCATGTACACTTTAACAATGTTCTTTTTAAAGGTTGCATTTTACTCTAGAACTGTGTTATTAAAGTCTGGTTTGAGAACCCCTGGGGATCCCTCAAGGGATGGATTTGCAAAATCATTTTAATTTTTAATTTAGTAAATGTTGATAAATATAACCCACACAAACAAAAGCTCTTTGGGAGATTCTAAATTTTTAAAAGAGGAAAGGTATTGACAGCAAAGTGTTTAAGAAATGTTCTAGAACTAGGTGATAAACTGATGGGTTATTGGACAAGTCAACCCATAACCCTCATTCTAGAGACAAATGACCTGATCCAAATCTTCACATTATGCTAAGACCCAGCTCTTTGGAAAAGGCTTTAATGCTGAGAAAGTAGAAGGAAAAAGAAGTGAATGACCAGCAGCAAGGTAGTGAGCCTAGGTGGCGCAGTGGTTAGAGTGTTGAACTGCAGGCCACTTCTGCTGATTCAATCTAGCGGTTCAAAT
>JANHFL010005104.1:317122-330019 GCA_032468155.1 Oxyrhabdium leporinum
CTTATAAGTTGTAAACCGCCCCGAGTCTTCGGAATGGGGCGGTATATAAATGTAAAAATAAATAAAAATAAATAAAAATTTTACACATCACTAGTTCCAGCCCAATCATTTTAATATTTAGTCAAGATAGCAAAGAGCAAAAGTTCACCTTTAGAAAATTATTTAGGAAAAATGAAGATAGGACATCATGAAGATTTCCAGAAGGCTTCTGTCAGAGAAGGAAGTAGTACTAGGAATGGGGAAAATATCTTATGTAAGACAACTTGAGTTCAAAGTTATTCTTAACAACAGTGGAATAATCTGTAACAAGAAGTGTTAAACATGGAGTTCATTAAAATATAAAATTTTGAACAGGAAATACAGTCAATCCTCAATTTATGAGTATAATTGGGACTAGAATTTCCATTGCTAAGCAAGGTGGTCATTAAATGAGTTGCACCTGATTTGATGACTTTTTTGCCAGGATTGTTAAGCAAATCTCTGCAGTTGTTAAGTAAATCATGTGGTCATTAAACAAATCTGGCTTCCCCCATTGCAACCATCAAATATATGTGGGTTTCCAAGGGCCCAAATTTTCACCACATAACCAAAGGGATACTGCAAGTCAGGACCACTTATAAGCCACTTTTATTTGTGCGGTTGCAATTCTGAGCAGTCACTAAAATAAATGGTTCTATGTTGAAGACTCCTGTACTGAAAAGGATTTGTCCAAACTATAATCTTTTTGATCAAGATATAGATACATAAATATCCATATTGCTGCTACAGACACATAAATACACATGCTATTTCCATTTGGTGTAAACAACACTACGCAAAAGAAAGAAAAGCAGTAAGAAACTGTAAGCCACAGAAATTGCCATGTTTTTTCCAATGACTTCTCGAAAACAAAAACCTAGTTTACGCACTGTGCTTGGCACAAAATCACAGTGTACTTCCCAAAATTTTGCTCAGTGTAACCTCTTCCAGAGTTTCAATCAGAATTCTGTCAAACATCTTATCAGACATACTTAACAATATATCTCCCTGTAATTCTTACATTCATTTTTGCTATCTTTCCTTTTATATAAGGGAACAATAACAGCATTCTTCCAATTATTAAGCTCAGATGCAGTTTTTCACATACATGTTAAGCAAGATACACACAGCCACTCCATAGACAAATTGCTCCTGAGCTTTAACTGTTAGCAACATTCTCACAGCAATTATGACTTGTTTTTTGTGTATTTATCGTGGGCATTTACAGTTTAATTTTACTTTTTGGCATTTCACTATCATCTCCCTATAAACTATAAATAAAATATACTTCTTCCAGGATTCCCTCCTTCTAATTTAATGTCATATCATTTCATCAGTTTTATTTTTCATTCCCTCTTCTTCTGATCCACTTCATTTTGGTCTCTTAAAACTTTACCATTCCTTGCTCTCTACACCTAACTTTTTGTCTTTTTATATATTATACAATAACTTTTTCTCATTCACAACCACTTTTGCTTTCATATTTACAAAGCATTTTTCCATAGTCTAATTTCTCAGCCTTAGTGGGTAGGTGAAAAAGTTGGAGGAAGGCAGGCACAGGCTGCGCATAAATCAGGTGAAGCCAGGGAAAGCTGACATACATACAGTACATATGTCATATGTATGAGATTAGCAGTGATATAAATAAATAAGTGATAAATGTAGCTACTGAGTAAAAAAAAATGCTATGCATTTTCCCCTATGCTGCAGAAATATTGATTTTTGAAAGTGAAGCCAAATTCTAATTTGTCAAAAAAAAGGATGTTTAATATCTCATGAGATAAACTTTCTCAGTAGACAATCAGATAAAAAGAAATCTGTTTCCACAAAACAGAATAAAAAAACTAGAAACAACATATTAGATACTAAACAGAAAAGTCTGTTTTATATAGAGCTAGTGAATAGCAAGCCTCATTGCCTGTCCTCAGATAATATATACTAAGCCAAGATTTGTTTAACTACAGTTTATTAATTAAAGCCCATTTGTCTGTAATGACTCAACACAATAAATCATGGTTTACAAACCACAATAACTGGATTTTATATATTAAACTTATGTTATTAATCACATATTGACTTATATCATGGTATGGACATATTTCCAGGCTAAATACTATACTTCAGCATTACTGGATAGGAGTCAGGATGAAAACTAAATGTAATTTACATTAAAATTAAAAAAATAGTTAATTTGATTATGTCTCTCGTCGTGTATCTGATCATTTTTACTTCCCGTCATATTATCATTCCAGTTTGGTGACAATTTGAAAATCTCTGAGGATTACATATGTCATTGGGGCTCAGGGCCTCTCATTCCGTATGGTCCATGAACCCAGGAACTCTCATATAAACATGCGTGTGATTGTCGCTTAAATTTTCCATGCTCCTCAGTTAAACTTCTTTGTTCTTACTTTTTGCTTAAGCAAAATAATTAGAAGCACTGGTTTTAAATACTGTTTAAATTTGGGCAGGAGAGGGTTTGTTTAGATGCCTAATATGGATAATTTGATTATGGCAGGTCTGTGTAGTGAAGTTATGACAATTAAAATATCTCTGTCTTATAAAGTACTCCCAAGAAAGAGCATCATAAAAAGAAAATTTTGTCCTTGTATATTTGCACTTTTATAAACAAAGCCCTTGGTAGCTGCAATTGTAACGGATTCCCATGTGAAACAAAGATGCAAAATTAAAAGAAGGAAAATGCTGAAGAGTGAAATATTCATAATACTACAAGTTAACATTTGTATACTGAGATATACCTAATCTATATTTACACCCCTGTCAATTATAAACCTTATATAAATGTGTCTAAATAAATTCTATTGTCTCTCAGGGGGTCTGAGCCTGTGAGGGAGAATGGTTAGTTTTGCCTTTAGACATGGCAAATGTGAAATTGTCCAGGAATTTCTATATGAGTAGCACAGCATCCTTAGTATCTTTTCTCAAACCTATAGGTAGGTAGGTAGGTAGGCAGGTAGGTAGGTAGGTCAACACATGACTACTGCTATACTAGCTCTCCAAAACAAAAATAGAAGAAAATCTCTAAGGAGTATACATAAAAGTAATATGCCTAGCTTAAGTAAAGCAGCATTTCTTGATGTTGGTATTTCAACAGCAAAGAATAGTACAGTCCGCACCACAATGTCAGCAATGGGATCAATGTTTATTCCTTGCATTAGGAAGCAGTATAATTTGATTTCCAGAAATCCAAAACAATCCAGAAATCCTGAACAATGGTCTGACCCTATCTAAAATTCATCTGTACTATATTGAATTACACCATAAAGAACCATAAAGAATGACAGCTTGTAATCTGCCCTAAGGACTGGTCTTTGTAGAAGAGATTTCATAGCTATTGAGAGATTCCCCCAACTTAAAACAGCATTCTGAATACATAGGAATAGGAATAAAACTTCCAGATATATCACCAAAGCCACCAAATATATTTCAACAGTGTGCCCAAATATTGATTCTTATGACAATTTTTCTATTCATGCTGAATGGTATTGTGCTTAATCTGAAAATGCTCGATGACATCCTTATTTTAAAGTTCTCATTTTTGGTACTGAAATAAACAGGTTACCATTTTTTCAAGTTATAGTTGTATATGTTTTAAGGAATATATTATCAAAATTATTGCAGGAATACATTTCAACAGAAGCCTCAAAACTGATTCATCCATCACTCCAACCTTGACCATAATACCATATGGCTAAATAATTCTAATCTGACTATTGCCAAGAAACAGAGCTAAAACAGAAATTTCTTACCAAACAAGAACAAATGCTGAATGCAAAACACTGTGGAGGGGGATGAAAGCCAAATGCTTTGATTCATCTGATATTTTTTAGGCAATAAAATGCTATCATGGTTAACCTAAACTATCCCAGTAATTAAAAGCACCACAGGAATCATTGGTTACTGAAAGTCTTTATCCAGAAATCTTGCAACAAAGTACTAAAAATAGTCTGGTTTCAAACCAGCAAATGTCAGAGAAATTTTCTTATGGATTTTTATCTTTCAAAGCTTGTAAGGCTTAGGTTTTCATGTCTGTCAGTTGCATTGATCCACAGAATTGCTAAACAACTGTGTCTTCCTTCTACTCTGTGCCAAACTCACATCTTTTTAAAAGGTACTTCAGACAATATCACACAGACCATCAAAACGAATTACACCATACTAAATGCATCTCTTAATTTTTACTCCCTGTTGGATCAGAAGCAAAGAGAAATATAAAAAAATATATAGAGGAATTCATTTTAAAACGGTAATAAAGTAAAGCTTAAAACTTTTCAAGATGATGCCTCAAAATGAAATTCTACACAATGCTGCTCCAATATACAATATAAATACGCCCCTCAATTATTTTAATAAAAGGTGGCAAATAAAAGAAAAAAGATGAGCTGCAAAAGACCTCATGGCATTCAAGAGTTTTACAGCATAAACTACAGAAAGCACAAGGGATAAATGTACATTTTCCTTCCACTAATAGAAATAAATTGTATGCATTTGGTCAATTACTCCCTCCCACCATAATCTCCAAAATCACCATCAACTCATTGTTAGGGATGGTCAACAATCCTCCAGCATATATTTTTATGGAAATGCAAAAGAGAAAAGAATCAGTGAAAATTGTTTCTCTTTCCACCAACAAGAACTTTCCATGAATTGAATGACAGCACAATCCATTAAATACCAGACTATTTGCTCAGATAAATAGCTTGTTTCATTCTAGATGCAAGTGAAAATGTTGTGAAATTTGAAATTTTTAAAATTATAATTTTTTTAAGCAAAACTTTCTGAAGTTGGAACAGATCCTGAGTTCATTCAATCTACAATTATCTGTTTCAGTTTTAAACAACAGTTTTATTTATAGAATAACAGGACATGAAGAGTTTTCAATGTTCTTATAATAGAAACAACACTTCATTAGATAAACTAGAAATAAGAGTACAGTTTGAGGGAAAATATGTGTATCACCAGAATGAATTTGGAAAATTATGAAAGTCAGAGAATTATTTCAGACAGAAAATCAAGCAGCAACCTAAATCCTATTAATCATGATTCAATTTAAGCACCCTGTATATAACTGCAAGAGTTGCCTGAAATAGGATTAGGCATCTTCCAATCAAAACTAAAACTTATTTTTAAAATTAAAAAATCAATTAAAATCTCTATGAGGTTCTACCAAAATTAATGAGTTTAGATAGAGGCAGAGCTTAATAGGTTGTACTCTATTTTTAACAGCTTAAATATAGATATTAATTATTTTCATAAAAGTGAATTACCACAGTTAGGGACTGGCTTCTCCAGCAGAGATATCCTCTGGTTGTAGTCATTTATGCAGTAAAAATCCCGAGTTTCTGCTTTTGGAAACTTGGTCTCTTGGAATACTTTGATCCACATAATATCACAGGAACACTTGAAAGGGTTGCCATTTAAAATCCTACAACAACAAAAAAAATAGATTTATATCAGGATTTTTAAGAAAAAAAATCTCCCAAATAACAGTTGACAAATCAAAGACACTTTAAAGTAAGACTCGACAGGTCTAAGCAATGACAAATATAGCAGATAAAAGCATACTTAATCACACTTGTCTCTGATCTGGCCTACAATTAGGATAAGAGGAAAACACTTTTCATTCCTGTCGAAATAATGTATTTATTTTTCCACTGATTCATATGTGGAAATTTAAATGTAATACTGGCACTGCATGGTGGTTCCTGAGCTTTAATACACTAATCAGCTATGTCTATATATCAATAAAATAGTACTTATGTAGAGCTCACAACATTCATTGGATCAGAATATATTCCCCTTTTGCATCTGTGAAAGGGGATGTCTCTTCTAAGATGAGGTCCCAAACCCTCTTTGTTTGATTTTGCCCAAAATAGTTCTAATCCATTTATCTAGTTTAGCCTACAATCTGATCCCCTCTAAATGTGTTAGGACTATAATTCCTAACATTCTTAGCCAGTGTTGTTTAGACACATTTGGAGAGAAACAGGTTTGAAAAGCTGCAGGTCAAAAATCTGGTCTTGACAGGGAAGAAAAGAATGTCATTTTCTTCAATTCAGTAGAAAAAAAATTATTCTGGACCATGAACAAGAATCATATTTAATTCTCAGTATAAAGTGTCCCATAATACATTTTAGATGTTTTCTATTATTGTGGATAAACTGAGCTCCCCCTTATGGTCAAACGTCACAGAAATATATTTCAAGCAAAAGATGCAAAGACTTGAAAAAGAAATCATCTATGAAACCCTTGGAACAAATGCAAAAATGGCTTAAGTAACATTTAAGACTACAACAACAAATACTGGGCTCTAAGACTTAGAAGAATATATAAGCTCACACTGAGGAATTAAAATGGAATCTTTATTACCCACTTAAAATTAACACATCCAGGAAAGCCTGTTTAATTAGTTACTTAAAGTATTACTTGTACTTAATGTATAAAGAAGCTAGAATAAAAAAAGAAATAGCAAAAAGTCCAGATGTCTAGCTCAGGCAAGGACCATTATCTCAGCTTTGCTCATAAAAGCAGAACCTATATTTCATGAGCTAATTCATTTATGTACCACTTGTTGCCCCTAAGACATTTTATTAAGATGAAACAATCCAGCATTAATTGTAACAATCTACAGGCAGAACATTTGATTTGGTCTTCTAGATCCTTCTGTCAATATAATCTCAAAGAATATTCACAGCAGTTCAGAAGTTTTCGAAGCTGTTTGAGTAGAGATCAAAAAGAGTTTTGTAGGTTTGACAAATGTATGCTAATATATTGAAAATGTTAAGCAGTCTACTTCCACCTCTTTTGAAGAAGCAATAGTTGCTTTCAGTGGTGTGTAGGAGAAAATAAAGCATGTAGATCTCAGTATAAATATACAACTATATCAAACAATCTCTATTCTCAGCTCAATTACACTTTAATTGGAAAAGTGTGAGAACTACATCAGAATTTCTTATCTTCCATAACACAGAATATTGTATTTACCCCAAAATAAAGCAAACCTGAATTTGAAACCCCACAAATAGCTTCCAAATCTGGAGATTTCTTCCTCCAATAAATGGATGAATGTGCTAAATATGTTTTTGTGCATATATATTTGTGTATATATGTCCAGGAAATAAATGGAATTAATAACTTACAATTATCTGTCTATAAAAAAGTAATCCATTTACAAAAAATAATTGCTACAATATTGGCCTATATGAATACGCTTTGATTTCGAAATGTTTAGGAAAAATATCTTCCTATCTGATAAATATGACACTTGTGAAATGAACTGTAGAAATACAGTGAACAATAACATTTTTGTTGTGCAAGGGAAAAAGGGTGGATTTGAACAGGCGTGGTATTGTGGATGATAGAAAGGAAGAGTTTTAACTACCAAACTTGTAGCCAGATTCTGATCCTTCTTGGACAAAGAACAAAATTGAAATTTTAAGTATATGACATAGGCACGATGGTAGTTCTGGTCAGAAACAGAAAACAACCTAGCAAGATGACTCTCCATGAATTTCCAGATTGATTTCTACCACCCTATTTTTTGTTATTTTTAACTGGGTAGATGAATATTAGGCTATAGGACAAATGATAGTCTAAGGAGAGTGGCCAGGTGAAGGAGTAGGTGTTGCAATATGGCACAAGTGCAGATAGACAAGCAGACAGTGGGTGCTGCAGTGTGGCATGAGTGAGGCTCAGTAGGAAGGTGAGCAATTACAGAATGCAGCAGGTGCACAGGTGGTTCCACAGTGCAGCACAAATGCAGGTGGGGAGTGAGTGCTGCAGAGTGGTGTGAGGAGGTGCATGCTTTGGCCTGGTACGAGTTCAACCAGGTAAATAGAGGGCGAGTGCTACAGTGCAAATATAGCCAGGTGGGTCTGAGTTATGGAGTGCAGATAAGGGGGTGCTCTGGGAAGGCACTATGGAGTATGAGATCCCTGGAATCCCTTACTCAGTAATGTGGATTCTCAGGAGAAAAAGCAGAGGGAGCAGGAGCGACTTACAGGAATGTTTTGCAACCTTCCCTGCCAGTTTTCCCATTGATTTTCCTTATGGCAAGCCATCAGGGAAAGTCAAAAATGGTGACCATGTGACTGTTGCAAACTTCGTGAGTGCAAGCTGGTTGCCAACTGCCCAAATCATGTCTGCATCATTTGGGCCTGCAATGGTAAAATTTCAAGAACTGATCATAAGTACCACTAATTCAGTACCACTGAACCTTTGAACAGTCATTGAATTAGTGATTGGAACCCTAGGATTACCTATACCTTCAATCTATAATCATGGATTGTTCTTGGCTTACCTGGACTGGTAGTAATTTTTCATACTGTCCAAACATGGACTAATGACTAGTTCAGAGTTAAGGAGCCCATTAGTTTGTATGGTAACCGACACAAACTCCAGGACTAGCTGCAACGTGAAAACATTCTTGCTCCGATGTGGTTAGCTTAAACACAAAATTATTTTGATGCTTGGAAGAGTAGCCACAAGAGGCCCTCAACTATATGTTCCCTGGACTGTGTCCCATATGTTAAAAACACACATATACCAACACACATATTAAAAACACACAATACTGTAAACCAAATTTTAGTTTTCCTAGAAACAAACTTTAAATGTTTTTTTGCCAGAATCTAAATACTAAAATACTGTGCCTGGTAATAATGCTAATAAACATTCATTATAACAACAAACTTGATTTTTCAGAAAAGCAATTACTTACAGATCTGTCAAATTCAGATGGCGGAAAGTCTTCCTGGACAAACTTGAAAGCTTATTTCTGGAGAAGTTACTGTAAAGAAAGCGTGTCATAATTAAAATGAGAAAACAAAAGAGTTTTGAGAGACACATCCCAGGAAGTTAAACTCTGTCAAACAACTCCTGCTGATGATCTCCAAAACTGATACAGATTGTATCCTAGCTTGACATCTAGACTGGGCACAGATAAACACTGATTGCAACATGTACCTTAAAACAGTTCAGTTCAAGTGCAGGGGGAAAAAAACATTGGATTAAGTTTTACTCCAAAGATGTTCTCAGATGTTGACTAAATGCTCAATGTATTCATAAGCAAAATAATGTTTACCATTTTGTCTTTGATCTTACATCAAAGGTTTTACTTTTCCAAAGCCTGACTATATCCCAAACAACTCCATCGCAGGCTTTTTAGAAATACTTTTTTAAATTATGTGTTCACAGCAAACATCATGGAAAAATGGTAACATGAAATCATTAAGCCTTTCAGTTCAATTAAGTATTTACCGTATTATATTGCAATACACTTTAGCATCTTCCATTACAATGAAAATCAAATGCATTCTTGCTCTTGACTATATTCATATGATCGTATACACTGTGGGAGGCACACCTTTACTAAAGAATATTTAAATTGGACAAAATATAAAGATTTCCAGACCAACACCACCTTTCTTTTTATTTTCCATAGTAAATATATTCTCACTGAATAAGATATAAGCTCCTTGCCACAATAAAAATCAGAAATGTTGCCAAGTGGCGCTTGTGTGATTTTTTTCCCAATCCAGATCCACCTACCCTAAGTATACAATAATAGTTTCCTGCATTCTGTTTTACACAAGGGCCAATTATATGATGATGTCAAATATCTAATAAAATATGTACATACTAAAAAGTGTAGTAATCGTGTGCAGCGTTACCACTATGTCCATGGTAAAAAATGTCCTGAACTCATCCATAATATAATAATGCCACATGAATGAAGCAAGAGAATAGTTCTTACTTCCTTAAAGTCTATCCTAAAACACCTTTTTCTTCTTTAGTTCTTTTAATTCTTCTGGAAAACAATTGGAAGGGATGCCTCTCCCATTTGTTGATTTGCCACCAAATTTCAGCAAAGTAATCGTTGTGGACTGAAGAAAAAGACATTTGGGGAATACCTAGAACCAATGAGTTGCCCATTGCTACTCTAAACTATACTGAAAATTAACCAATGTTTCTAGGATTCCATGTTACGAGCAACATTGTTAGCCAAAAACAAAAACAAAAGCTTCTCTTTGTTTTACATCGTAAGAGAGTAAAATGCTTAAAGTGTTTCTTAACCTTTACCAGTCTAGTGGCAGCCATATGTTTTTGACTACAATTTGCAGAATTCTCAGCCAGTATGCCCAATTATTGGTGAACATAACATATGTGTAGTGAGATAATCAATTTCTAGTGAAGTTCTTATGGCAAAGCTATAAAGACATGTTTTGCCAAGATACATCTCTCATGGGAATTGATTGTTCAACTTACATGGACAATAAGGTTAATCTAAAGCTATACCTACCCAGTGTTCTCCTCTATCTACAGCCTGTTTCTAATCAGAAAACTTTTTCTTTCTTGTCATTATCCTTTTTCTTCCACAAACAGAACTTTTATTATTCCCTCTAGGACAGGGCTGTCAAAATCAAGGCCCACAGGCCAGATCCAGCCCGCGGGTGCTTAGATCTCACCTGGAAACAGCGAAGGACAGGCCCATGGTGCCTCTGCCAGCAAAAATGGAGTTCTGTTTTCACTGGCAGTGGGTTGCAGGAGGCCTTCAGGGCCAAAAATGGAGCTTACCCTAGCCACGCCCCCCAGCCCCCCAAGGTCAAACACAACCTGATGCGGCCCTCAATGAAATGACACCCTTGCTCTAGGACATATATTTGTCTTAACTTAATATTGTAGGAACAACAAAGCAGACCAAGGAAATGTCAATAAAAAGTCCTGCTGACACTTTCCTCTTATGATACCATGAGCCAGCCTATGCATAAGTAACATAAGTAAATTCTTTATTATGTCTGCACAACAGAAGAGTATACAGCAAGATGCAGTGATCTTTCTTGAAAATATAAAAGAGATTTTCATTAGAATGTTGCTCTGATATTACAGTTTACATTTAGGTAGTGTCTATGGAATATTTAATTTCTTTTGTTTACAATATTACTGATTTTTATAATCATACAACAGCTAAAGACAGCCATTTTGTCTACATAAATTTCACCTGGGTAACGGGAAAAAAGGCAAATATCTTTATAAAAATTTTATAATTTTTATTTAAAGTTCTTTAGAATTTGATACACCAACTGAAGTTGATGAATATGTCTATGTTAGTATTAATATTTTTAAATTATGTATATTGTAGCATATCATATTTAAAGGTATTTTAAATGGAATTAAACAGATCTGATATGAGTTGATTAAAACCCAAATATTTTATATTAAAAAACCCTGGAAGTTCATATAATTTATATCTTATGTTTATTTTGTAAAGAAAATAAGTTTCTAAATCACAAACATGCCAAATTCTTGTTAAGAGAAGACACAGGGAAATTATTAATGTACATTATTGCTATAAGAATGTAAATTAACTATCCCAACAAAGCAATGTTTTTTTAAATAATAATACTTTTCCCAATGAAAGCTAGTTCTATCAGTATTATTTATAAATGTATCATATATATATATGTGTGTGTGTGTGTGTGTGTACATACATACACACATACCCTCCAATAGCCAATGTAATAGCATGCATACTGTCACAACAATCTTGGATAGCTGATAGTCAAAACAACATTTCTTCCATCCTCTGCTTATCTCTCTACTCATCCAATATCCTCCTCTTTTCTAATGGATGAGATATTTCTATAGAAGTGAATTTTGTAAATGAATCAGCACATAGTTCCTTAGTAGCTATTTGTTCCTAAAGATAGAACTTTTAAAGTCACTTATGTAAGATCTTTAGCCTTTGCTATTATCTGACAGTGGAAATTACTTACATTAAAGAGCAAGATCAGTAAATCACATCTTTATTTAAAACAACATTCCAATATGTATCCAAAAATAGCTGGATATTTTCCAGTCATCATTCCTTCTAATACTAAACTTGGACAGTCCACTGCCATCTGTTTGGCAGCAAACTGTCTAACCATTTTGCTGAAAATGTCATTTGAACAACAGAAAAGCAAAATGAGTATGTATTGATTGGCTGCCATGTGCAGCTCTAGCAATTTATAATACTCTCAAATGGGAGGAGGAATTTAGGTCAGGAGACGGATACATAATTAGCAAGAAGAGAGTTGTTGGATTAGTTCAAAGGGCCTTCTAGTCAACTTAATCTTCTTATAGTGGTCAGTCAGAGGTCCATATGAAGACATGAGCTTCTGGAATTCCCATACATCCTCCAGCTTGCATTCCCTAACAACTAGAAGTGGATTATACTCAGTATCACTGCAATGGGCACAATACCTTTGTAACTGAGTGTATATATCCATGTAAGAAAACTATATGGGAGGAGAGGTGCCTGGGTATACTGTATTATACTGTTTGGGGGGAAGATGCACATTGATTGGCAATCACCAATAACCAAAAAGTTTTAAAAAATCCTTTGCACCTAATATAGGGGGAACATCATATTTGTCTTTTTCCAGATTCTTTTTGCTCTTGTATGCAGTGATAGGTGGTCCATGGGGGTCAGGAGATGTTGGACACAACTTAGCAACTGAACAACAACAGTGATATATTCTACAAAGTGGCAACCAGCCGCAAGCCTGAATCCAGAAATATAGTATGGAAGACAATATTTTAAATCCCCACTGGTAATTAAATTACCCTTCCTGTTCTAAAGTGATAAAGTGGGTTTTCACTTACATGTACTGTAGGTTAATATTTTTCAGGAAAGCTTGGCGTGAGACAAACTTCAAGCCTGAGTCCACCACAGTTCTGTAAAAGTACACAATCACAAGTTACAATGACTGAATGATGTATCATTCATGTATTTATGGAGAGTATAGAGCCTAGGTGGCGCAGTGGTTAGAGTGCTGAACTGCAGGCCACTTCTGCTGATTCAATCTAGCGGTTCAA